>VDFB02136197.1:0-18073 GCA_007258455.2 Sequoia sempervirens
TAGTACTTCTATTTCCATACTTTCTTTATCATTGATATTCTAGCTATCCATGGAGGTGGGAACACAAAAATGGGGGTTTGACTATGACAAGCCCATAAACAACCCCAACAAATTTCCTCATTCTTCTATGTTTAGGTACTTAGTTTGTTTGGAGCCTATGGGAGGCTGGATTGTTTGTAAGTTGGATTTCTACTACCCTTGCTTGTCATTTCATTCATAATCAATATATCTATCAAGTTAAAGTATTATTCTTGTTATCTCAATAGTTTAGTTGTTTTATATTTTTTTTTATTATATCAAATTATACTTTTCAAGGTGTTAATAGGTTTCTCTAAATTCTTAGACTATACTTTACATTTTCTATTTGTATGAACACTAGTGCCTGACTAGGACACCAATGCATCACACTATCATCCATCTTCTATGTTGGAGTCCTTTGGTAGAGAGTTAGCTAAGTCACATTCCAAACTCGAGAATTTTCTCACTTGACTTTCCCAACCTCTTGGGTTGAGAGAAGGAAAGAAATATATTAGTTGTCCTTTCTTTTCACCCCTCTAAACATGAAGCTCATCCTAATAAATTCCCTATGTTGGTTCCCAAATCAATAGGCTGCAAATCCCTAAAAGTATGCCAAACTTTATAATTGGGTTTTACAAGTGAATTTGGCCAAAGAATAGAATCAATCACAATAATTAAAGTTCCCTACACTTCAAGCTTTGTTATGCCTATGTGGGTATTACCTTGATCACCAATGAATATACACTCTACAATAGTTTGGTGATGACTAAGCAGATTATTTTCTCATACAAGTTTAGAGGGTTTGTTTTATCCTATTCTCTTTATTCAATTATCCACTCTTAGATATATTGCATACTGGAATGAGGTTGTGAAATAGAATACCTCTAAACTACTTCTACTCGTACCACAAAAAAATAAATTTGATTTACAATTTGGTACAAGGAACTGTTCTAGAAATGAATTGATCAGTGCCTTATCTGGGTAACAAAGTCAGAATTTAATAATGTGTTTTCTCCTTTCTAGTTTCAAATACAGTTACTTGGAAATTTTTTATTTATTCCTTGCATAAATGTGCAAAGTTGTAGCTACCAAGCTCTTCTTATTTGTCCAAATGAATTTCTCAAGTTACTATGATTTAATTAATAAAATTTAATCCTTCCTTGAAGGAACCAATTGAATCAATCACAAAAAAAGAACAAATGTGTTTTGATAAGCCAAGCATATCCCTGATACATTATTTAAACAATGGAGAAAAACCAAATTGGAGATAACAAGATAACTTAATTTATCAATAGTATTCAACAAGTAATTGACAACCAAAAATTTAACACTAGATAAAAGCAACTTCTTTATTGATTTTGTGAGTTACAGGCCCTCACAATATCATTTACACAAAAAAAAATCCAAAACCCCACAGCACTATTTTAGATTCCCTCTTATAGTTTCGAAGGAAGCAAACTGTTCAAATTCTACAATTGATTTTCAAATTCAAAACCTTTGGTATAACACCCAAACTCAGCAAATGAAATGTTCACTATTTGCAAAATAACATTAAATTACACTCCCGCCCTTTTGCTTATGAAACATTGTCAAATTTGGAAATAAATATTTTCAATGTAGTTCAATCATATAAAACTCATTTTTTTCCCCCTAATGCACCAACATACACTCTAATTCACCACCACTACCCCCACAAAGCCCCTTTTTATGCTCCCATGGTGATGTAGGGAAGCTTCATTGACACATTAGAATGACTATGATTGCACTCCCATCGAAATCTTTTCTCCCTTCAACGAAGTTAAACTGTAAGCTTTGGTTCTCCTTCGAGCTTTTGAAGAGAGCGACTTGATTTTTTGGCCGATACATTTATGTCTCTTCGACACCATCTCATGTTATGCCTTCCATGTGTTAGTTCATTGAACATACCCAAACTTATTTTCCATTGGGTGTTCACTCTATCAGATAGACCTTGATCTGAATCCCTTCAATTTTTTATGATCTCTTCAATGACATTCAACCCACTAATCAATCCTCCAATTTGTTTCCATTGTACCATCAAAGGGACCCCATAACAGGTTTCTTCAACATTATGCATTCATTTCAACATATTGTTAACTGATGATATCCTTACACGCCCATCGAAAAAACCATGGAACAGGTCTCTTCGACCTAGTGTAATCACCCCGACATTGCTACATGTTGCTTCAAATGTGCAACACGATACAAGTATGAACCCACATAAGTAATGACCATGAGAAACAATATCCTAACATAAAAATGGTAAAAAAAATTCATTATGGACTCAAGGGTTAAATGCTAAAGGTAAACCTATACAAATTTCGACAGTTGACTCAAGGTATAGATAAATTACTCAAGCACATGTGACCAATGTGGGCTTGAATGAGATTTTTAGTGTTAGTCATGCCTAAAAATGGATTAAAAAAATGAAATCATTCATGAAACTTGGACATTTGACACAATTAGAATTTATATTGAGTTTATTACTTGTCAGGATGGTGAATTTACACAAAAATGTAAAGGTTCTAACAATGGCTCTAGTTGGGGATGAATGACTAACAAGACATTACAATAATATAGATCTATGGTGAAAGTGGACCAAAATAATAAACTAGAAGAAAAAAAAAAAGCAAAACAAAACAAAACAAAACCCAGACAATATCCTAAACTATTGTGCATGGAAAAAACTTCATTAGGAAAATAAGTGTTTCAGAAATTGTCCATGCACTGAAAATTCTTGATTTTCATCCACCATGTTCTACAAATAATACATATATCTTCACCACATTTTCCCATAATGAAAAATGGTCCCAACCATAGAGCTTTGAATTTTCCATGCTTTCCTTTGTCATGACTCCAAGCATTCCACAAGAGAACCATATCATCAAGCTGAAACTTTTGATCCTTAACCATTTTTATCAAAAATATACTTCATTTGTACCTACATTTTTTCTTTTTTTTTGTTCCTGATTTTTTTTTCATCTAGCTCTGTCAATTGCTCCATCCTTTCTTCCATTGGCTCAGGCACCTCCAAATCCTCCTACAATATGAATTTATAAATAGGAAAAATATTATGCACTGGTATTCTTGCTTGAGCTCCATAGACTAACTCAAAAGGTGATTTTCTAGTAGCATTTTTCACAGTAATTCTATATGCCCATACTGCTATCTTCAACTTTAAGTCCCATACCATTTTTTAATTGTTAAGCATCCATTTAACTACCTTCATGATACTCTTGTTACTGGATTCTGCTTGACCATTAGCTTGGGGATGATGTGCAGAAGCATATAATATGATTATTCTATAAGACACAAAATTTCTTGAATTCATTAGATCTGAAACACATACCATTGTCTTTGATAATTCTTATAGGAAGTCTAAATATGGTGATGATATTTCCCACCAAGAATTTTATGACTACTTTAGTAGGAGCTTGTTTTGTTGGAACTGCTTGAACCCACTTAGTAAAGTAGTCAGTCGTAGTAAGAATCCATCTATGCCCACCACTTGACTTATTTTCTATCTCTCCTATAAAATCAATACCCCATTGATGAAAAGGAGCATCAACTTGCACAGGTCTTAGAGGAAAAGATCCTTGATACTTTAGTTTACTAGAAGTTTTTTGGCATGCTTCCCATTTCCTCACATGTCTATGAGCATCAATAAAAAAATTTGGCCAGAAATAACCTATTCTCAATATGTTATGTGCAGTGGTTTTAGCTAAAAAATGTCCACCACATACACCATCATGCATCTCCTTTAAAATTTTCCCTACCTGTCCTTGATCCAAACACAAAAGAAGAACACCATCTTTATCTTTCCAAAACAAATCACCATTCACAAACACATACCTTGATGCTTGTATCTTTAGTGTCATTTTCTGACTTTCAATCAATCCACCTGGTAACTTCATGTGTCTAAGGTAGTAAACTATGATTGTATACCATGGTATATATTCATTACTAGACACTATACCTTCCTTGTCTTCAACATTACATACCTTAGCAAAATCCAAATTTGATTCAACCATTAACTTAGCCAAACCCTTATCCTCTTACAAGCTTGGTAATTTGGAAATTGATGTTAAATTATTGAATTTTGTTTATCCATCTACACCTTCTTCATGTAACCTTTGTTTGTGTAAGGAAATCCTTGACTAGTGTATTTGGTACATAGGCAGCCACTTGCTCTCCTACCAAGTAAGATATGAATGTATTTACTACCTTCACAACTGCATAACCTTATTTCTTAGTAGCATCATATTTCAATTCAACTCCTTGAAGTTATTTGCTAAAAATTGAAATTGGATGTTCAGTCACAACAAACTCGCACTTGTTAGGATTCAATGATATGCCATATTCAAGCGCCTTTACGAATATCTTTTCCAACTACATGTAGTGATCCTCTTCCTTCTTTGAGTATGTTGTTAAATCATCTTGATATACCACCATTATGATATTGATCAAATATGCAAAGGCAAGGTCCATGGCTCTTTGGAATGTGGCACCATAATTTGTGAGACCAAAAGGCATCCTTACATACACATAGGTACCCCAAGGTGTAGTAAAGGTAGTTTTATATTGCTCTAATTCCTTGACTTTAACTTGATTATATCTAGAGAACACATCCATCATGCAAATCAATTCATGCCCTATCACCCTATGCAAGATAGCCTCCATATTTGGTAGTGGATAATTATCCAAGTTCAATGATGAAACATTCAAATTATGAAAATCTACACAACCTTATATCACCATTCTTCTATTTGACTGGTACTAAATTTGAAACCCAAGAGGAATTCTTGATAGGATTTATTATACCACTTTCCCTGAGCTTGATCAATTCTTCCTACATTTTTGGTGCAAAAACAGGATTGATATGCCTTTGTCTCTATTTGAAAGGTCTGGCATTTGGTTTCAGAGGGATCTCATGTTGAAATAGATCTTATCTATAAGACTTCAGATCTTCATAGGACCATGAAAATACATGTTTGTATATCCTTAACAAGGTTATAAGCATGTCTCTGACTTGTGACCTAATCTTCCTTCCTATGTATACCTTTTTTGGAGCATCATTAGTGCCAAGATTCACTTCTTCTAGGTCATCTTGATGAACTGGTGCCTGCTTCAATGTTGACCTATCATTTTCATCAAAAAGTTGCTTCAAAGCCACAAGACCTTTTGAAATTTTGTTTGTCTTCAACTATATAACTTCCTGACCAAAAAAAAGTCCTTTCCATCAACATTTTCAACAAAGGAATTAAAATATATCTCCTGAGCTTCATATTTGTCTATACATTGAAGAAAAATCATCAAATACTTATCATCATTGTGTAACTATGAGAATTTTCCTAGTGTTAGAAAACCAAATTCAAAACATAAAAACCCAAAGCAATAATGAAGTGCAAAGGAATAAAATGAAAACAAATGAAACAATCTCACCAAATGTCTTCATTCTCCATGGATGACCTCCATTACATCTTCTCAACTTGCTAAAAATATGACGTTGCCCTCAGATTTGATGTGAGCAATCTAATGACAATGACAAGCCCTAAGTAAATGTTGAAGAATTTGAAATGACTACATGCAATACTATGCACTAATCAACTAGTAAGAAATCCTAAAGTATGTGTAAATGCCGAAAGGTCAATAGTTGTGAAATAGGCCTAAGAAAAGAAAGAGATGACAAATGAGACTAAAATTTCCTTTTTATAGAAAAGTCAATTTTAGGTAAATGGTCAAGATTAAAAGATAAGAGATGCCCTAGAATCAATGGTTAAAATTAAGTGTGACAACCCACAATTAGGGTTAGGGAAACATTAGTTTGAAATTTGAAATGGAGAGTGAAGATTTAATTTAGAAAACTCAAATCGATGGAGAGGATTGCATGCGACAAGATAAGAATGGCATAGAAAAAGAAAAAAAAGATGGAAAATCAAATAATAATAGAAATTATTTAATTTTTGGAAAAAAAAGGATATTTTGAATTAGAAATTAATTTAATTCAAAAGTGGGGCCATGTGATAGTAAATAATTAAATTAAATTATTTACTTGGAGAGAAAATTAGAAAGTGGACCATTTTAAATAAATGTCTTTATTTCAAATTAGAAAAAGCCAATGTGGATAATAATTAAACAAATCAAAAAGATTTATTTAATTATAGAAAGACATAAATTAGAAAAATCCATTGTGGATGGTAGAAAGTGCACAATTTTAAATAAATGATTTTTAAAATAAAAAAAGGCAAGGAGATAATTAAATAATTAATAGTAATTATTTAATTATGGAGGAAATGGACAAGGTGGATAATAATTAAATAAATTATAGGAATTTATTTAATTATAAGAGGACATAAAGAATTAAAGGCATATTTAAATAAATAGATAAATTTTATTTATTTAAATAATCAGGAGGAAAATAATGGACCAAGATAATTAAATTAAATTTAAGAATTTATTTAATTATATAAAGATATTAGACAATTAGCGACATATTTAAATAAATAAATAATTTATTTATTTAAATAATCAAGAGGACTAAAAAGACATGAATTACCTAAATAATTATGAATTATTTAATTAATAGTCAAAAGTGGACCAAGGACATAATTAAATTTTTTTAATTATGCTAGGAAGAAAATGGCAACAATACAGCTTGCAGGCCTCAGTCATTTTTATGTGTCTACATTTTTCCCCTCTTTGTCATAATGCAACTTGTCACATTGTGACAAAGAAAAATAAGTCAAAAATATGCCCTAGTGAAGAATAGGATGAAGAAGAATGACGAGGAGGTAGTAGTATGCCCCCTTCAGAGGATAGATGGGTTGTAAGAACATGAGTGTGCTCTTGAAATGGACGAGAAGACTAGAAGATGACAAAACAAAGAAGTGTTGGTGTGAAAGATACTAATGACTAAGATGTAGACTAGATGAAATGTTAGAGGGGAAACAAAGAAGGGTGGGATGGGAAAGAAACCTTCAACATTTTCCAAAGTACTAATAAACATTGTTCAAATCATCATTGGGTAGGAAAATGACACAAATGGATAGCAAACACCATGGTATGACATAGACCAAGGTGTGCAAGGTCATCCAGTCTTTTCATCAAGACACACCAAAGACAGTAGTCAAAGGAAAACAAAATAGGCCATGAGACATCATCGCACCCCTAAATCCTTTATGGGACATCCTCAAGGTAGCTAGTAACATGACCATAAGACAAGATGACAAAAGATAAGACAAAAATAGAAAAAATAGTCAAAAGATAAGACAAAATAGACCAAAAAGATTAACAACCATTTAATTGTGTTTGCCAAAGATTGAGTACTTGATAATTTGATAGTTTTGACAGTTTGGATAGGTTGCCAATTTGATAGCTTTGATAGAAGCTATAGTCAGGAAGGACACATCCTGAAAAAGGAAAATGACATTTTGACAAGGTCCAAATCCAAGGACACATCTTGAAGAGTACCAAAGAGTGACAAGATTGACATTGTTTTGGAAATTTCACTGATTTTGATTGTATGACTGATTGGACTATGTTGTCCATTGGTTCATGATTTAAATGTGGACTACTCAAATGACCATTTATGTTTATGTGACTATGTTTGCTTTATTTTACCAATGTGACTATGTTTGACAGAACTGACATTGTTGGACTTATTCAACAAATGCTAAAGACTAACCTAGGGAGCCTCGAGGGTGCATTGATAGATGGCCTTGCCTATGTTTAGTCACAGAGGCAACGTAGTTCGACAATGACAAAGACTGATTGGACATGACTGACTTTGACTCTATTTTTGGGACTTTCGAGTGTTATTTGGATGTTTTGTGTTTTGAGGTTTTATGATTGTTTTTTTTGGATTTTTGATCTTTTATAATTTTTTTGGATTTTTTACATGTTTTGATTTTTTATTTTTTTTTTGACATGTTACGATTTTTTTTCCTTTTTGAAATGTTCGATTTTTTTGGATTTTTGAATGTTGTGATTTTTTGTATTTTTTAATGTTGTGATTTTTTTGGATTTTTGAGAATATTTAATTTTTTATTTTGGACTTTTTGAATGTTTTGAGAGGTTTGCAACAAATGCATGTAAATGATCCCTACACATGATAATCCAAGAACAAACATGACAATGATGATGATAATGATGATGTTGTTGTTTGATGATTCGATCGACTAGAGTCATTTTATTTAGAAAGTGTGATGGAGTATCCTTAGATCGTTTGACAAGGGAAAGCCAAGATAGGTGAAAAACATGAAAGGATGATGGGTGGCCTTAGTAAAAGATGGGGGACATGAGACTAAAGGAATTGTCATATGATTTTTAAGGACTAGTTGTATCAGAACAATAAGACTATGATGGTCAATAACATGATGTTTCAAAAATAATGTATGACCAAATGATAGACATGTCAATATTTTTCCCAAAGCATGATTTATGTGTGCTTGTTTTATATCAAGACCAAGATAGGTGGCAATGATATGGATCAAATGGCCAGATGCAAATGTCATGAGGAATGCATGGGAAATGAGGCAACTTGCACCCAAGTATAAGATTCCACATAGATAGTTTATTTTACACATGACTCTTGTTTGCTAGGTTTTCATCATGGTACTTATCCAATGCGCCTGTTTGACAAGTTTTCACCATTGGATGAGATTTTTCTCTTTACTAATTTTTTTTTTGTAGTTTTTATACTTATGGGACATCTTGGATGCCCACTGATTGTTCTAAAACTATTGACGATGTTGGTGTAAATACTGGTGCCATGATATGCCAATAATGACCTTTATGAAGTAATTGCCTTATTAGGATCATAGCGCGTGCATATAACTGTTTGATGTCATTGTGATCCTTTTCAATATTAGAGTTGGCCTTATCAGAATATGCACATCACGATAGAGTTCCATGAGAGTCCTTATGATAAAGAGTTGTTGCCATGATGTGACAGATTTATGACATGGGATTTTTAGACTTTAGACGAGATGTAGGATTATGATGAATGATGGTGGACGTGGAAAGGTTGTTTGAAAATTTGGATGAATCACTTTTTTATTTTCTAAACTTGGGATGGTGGATGACAGATTTTGGAATTTTGATTGGGATGTTGTTTGGAACCAACACTTTTATATGTCTTTCTTGATGACCATTTTGAAGGAGGTGGACATTTGTTATATGTGGGATTCCTCTTGTCTTGTGGCTCCACATTTTTATTGAATTTTTCTTTTGACATATTTTCTTTTCTTGATCCACTTTTCTTTGGGATCCATTTTAATTTCATTTGTCCACTTTTCTTTTTGTCTAATTCGATGGCCTTTGACATTTTGTTTTTGACTGAAGGTTAAAGATGTTGAGAATGATGGTTTATGGTGTGGGTGGATGGGGTGTTGGCAACCACCTTATGACAAGGAATACTCATGGACTCCATTTTGATGTTTGTATCTGACGAGGTTGCCCCCAATGAGGAGGAATCACTAACATCATTTTATTTTTTGACTGAAAAATAGCCAACACCTTGATGTTTATAATTTTCCTGGATCTATATTGGTTCTCGAATGCCTTGCTCATGTATGCTTAGTCCTTTTCCTTAATATTTCCTGCTTTGATAGATTTTGTTTGTGATGGAGTATGTATTATTTTGAAAGCAAGATGCTAACCCATCATGATGTATGTGAACATTGTTACATGGAATGTTTTCATTTGCAAAGAAGCTTGCTCTGATAAAAGTAGATGATCCTAATTGATAGGATGTCTTAGCTTCCTTGACCTCTTGCATATCTCTTCGATTTATGTCTTTGGCCTGATTTTGTGACATGACATATTTAGATGATTCTATTGGTGCTTCCAAGTCAATGTCAAAACCATCTTTATGGTTAGTGTCATAGAGTCTAGTAAATTCATCTATAGCTTGATCATTTGCAAATATGTCCATAATGGAAGACTCTTGTTCTTGAGGAAGATCATCTATGTGTTTCATAGAGGCAAGTGTCTCATTTTGAAAAGTGTCAATAGTCGGGTCCTGAATATGGTCATCAAGTGTTTGATCATGAATGGTGTAAAGGTGAAGGAGTGGATCATTTTGGATGTCTTGGTCAATGGTCATGTCTTTGTCAAAGATGGGATTTTCTTGGATGACATGATGGGGACTGGAATCTTTTTCAAAGACAGGTGTATTTTGGATGCCATGATTTTCTTGAAGGACTTCTTGAATGGACTTAAGGATGGGGTCATGGGAGGGACTACCTTGTTCTTGACATGAGGGCGATGTTATGATGTCATGCTTTGGACTTTCATTTTGACATGTATCCTCAAGTTTTTTAAATGGGATCTAACTTTGGACAATGATAGAATTTGCATGACTAAATGTGGCTTGTGAGGGATTGACTTGGAAAGGATTAATGGATGGAATAGGATAAGAGACATGGGGACTTGGAAGGGATTGGTGGATGAAGGACTAGGATAGGACATTGGGACTAGGACTGGACTAGTTGGTGAAGGACTAGGATATGTATGGAGGATTGGAAGGGATTAATGGAAATTTGGCTTCCCTTCTCAAGGTTAGGATAATGGTAACTAATGGACGTTTGTTGTGGACTAATGTCATGGATGGTGTTAAGTGACTTTTGGTAGTAAGAGTGCATGAACAGAGGAATAAGACTCATGCATTTTTGTAGGAAGGGTACGTAGGTGATTGACCATGGGTTGTGGTTAATTTGGATTTTGATTGGAGATAATGTCTTTTGAAGTATATAGCTAGTTGAGTGTGACCATTATGGATAAACTGACCAGTTTTCAATTTGACTAGCAATCATGCCAAGGTGACTTGAAGACATGATGGTGGATGCCATGAGACTATGACTATGTTCTTTGATTTTTGGAATAAAGGACGAAAATGTAAAGACAATGACAATGTTGTCTAAGGGAAAATATAAATTCCAAAGGAAAATGAGGACTATTATAAAAATGTTGACTGAGGAAATGACTATTGCAAAGTCTAGATGCCAAATGAGGACTAGGATGGAAGATATGGCAATATTTTTAGATTTTTAAGGATAAGATATGCAAGGTGAGCACTAAAGTGATTAATGGTCTGTTGTATGCAAATGAAAGGACTAATGTGATTTTGATGAACTTTGGGGAAAAGGTTTACTCAACCAATCAAAGCTCATTCTACATCTTAATTTGGGTCACCAAAGAACTTGTTTTGAAGTACTAAATGACAAGGACAAAAATGACAAGTGAGGTTTCCTAACTAGACTTTTGAGTTGGAAATTATCACAAAAGGGAAAATGACTAAAAGAGATAATGATGTCTAAGTCCAATGATAACCTACTTTTGAAGGAAATAATTTTGCAAAGTATGGTGATATGTCCTAATCCAAAGTCTGCAAAAGTGAAGGCCTAATGACTAGTTTTATGTTTAAAATAATGATTGGGAAGCCTTTAGAATGCAACTAAACCTAGCAAGGTTGAATCTAAGCTAAAGATGCAAGCTAATGGATACAAATGATGAAAATTTTGAGTAATTTCTGGTCTATTTTTTGACAAACTCTTCTGGAAAAAGATATTTATAGATATTTTGGATAGATTTGACTTTGGTTTTTGGTGTGAGAAAAGGTTTTTGTTTCTATCATACAAATACGTCATTTTAGGTCACAGATGTGCCTCGATATGGAAGATGCGGTTCAGTTTCAACAAATGCGGCTCTATAGAAGGTAAATGCATCTTTTGAAAAGAAAATGCAGTTTAACACAGACAAATGCATCTCCAAAGATGTCAAATATAGTTTAGCAGAGCAATTACATTGCAATAAATGTCAAATGCAGTGCAGGAAAATAGATATTTTTTAGAAAGTAGTGATGTACTATGGTAGTACAGATTCAAATGTGGCTCAGCTAAGCACATGTGGTTCATAAAGTAGCAAAAAGCTTCAAATGTGTTTCAACATAGCAAATGTGTTGTAAAGTACAACAAATGCATTGTTGGTAGAACGAATACCTAGTTTGTTTGCAATTTTGACTGAATTTTGAAGTTGTCTCAAGTTGAAAGTGTGTTTCTAGATTTGTGTAATGATGTTTGTCTATTTGAATGTTTTAGAAAATAATTAGTAAACACAATATTTTTTCTTGGATAAAAATGTATAGTAAAGACAATCACAATCCTAGGTTAGGCAAGGACAATATTCATTAGATTACATGTGGGTTTCCCCAACCGCACTTATTCTTAGCGTGTGAATCCAGAAGCTTGGTTGCATGGGCTCCCCCTTACATTGTACTCACTTCTTAGGCCAACCAAGCTTCCAACCCCCATGAAACTCTCATGGAATATTGATCACCTCTACTAAGAACTAAGGGAATGTGGATGCCTTCACAATGACCGTTGTTGTGCTAGCAAATAGGAGGATTTTGGCTACTACACAAAGGTGCTTAGTTTGGGACCCTTGTTTGAGTGGCCATACATGGGGAAAAGATTAAGCTCCATTAAAGGAGGAATTATAGCCTGAAGAGGTTATGCTCAATAGGGTTTTGTGTATCCTACTTTTTTTCATATGACACATCCACACTTGTAATCTTAGGATTTCCCTTAGGATTCACATTTATATACCAGTTGGGGGCAACTTAGCCAAAGAGCTTTGTTGTCAATTTGAATCACCTTGGGGTAAGTAATTTTTACCACCGAGGAAGGACCAATTTCTAGAGTCAATAACTATTTCTCTTGCACTGAGGATCACACAAGTGTTCAAGGGGAGAGAATACTTCGATTATTGAATTGGGGTAAATAAAAAAATGGATGGGTCTAGTTCTCTGATCACCTAGTTTGCACAAGGTGAGAGCATAATCACCTACCACTCCAAACACAATCAAGCAAAGGACAAGAAATTTTTTTTTTTAAAGCACCAATTGAACTATTTTCTACTATAAAAATAAACAAACATAATGTTTTCAAAATCAAAATTGTGGAAAATCGAACCTACAAAACCACTTGTTAGTAGTTTCAAAGATATGCCTTGGACCCACAAAAGACTCAAAGCCACATGTTGCAACAACTCATTAGTAACCAGAAAAATACCTAAACTAACAAATTACAAAAAAGGAAAAAACATATTGCAAGAAGAAAATAGGACAAATATAGAAAAACCCAAAAGAAAAAAAAGTTTACCAGATGAATGTGTTGCAACAGAGTGATTGTGTTGCTCCGTATAGAAAATGTGGCTCACATTGTACATTGGAATTTTTCAAACAAATGTGGCAACCTACAAATCAAATGTGCCACGACCGAGAAAATGTGTCACTATGCAAGTTGTATGCATCGCAGGATGGTGGATGTGTCATTTTAAGCAGCAAATGCGTCGTGAAAAATAAAATGTGTCGTTCTGCAAAGCAAATGTGTCACAGCCGTAGTTGTGCCCGCAAAACAGAAAATTTCATAAAGAAAAAAAAGAAACAAAAAGTTGTTCAATTTTGGCGTCGAGCTCACCAATGTAACTGTGGGAATTTTCATAGTGTTAGCAAATCAAATGCAAAACATAAAAACCCAAAGGAATTAAAAAAAATAAAATTAAACAATCTCACCAAATCTCTTCATTTTCTATGGCTGACCTTTAGTACACCTTCTCAACTTGTTGAAAATAGGATGTTGCCCTCATATTTGATTTGAGCAATCTAATGAAAATGAGAAGCCCTAAGAAAATGTTGAAGGATTTGAAATGACCACATGTAATACTATGCACTAAGCAACTAGTAACCAAGCCTAAATTATGTCTAAATGCCAAAAGGTCAACAGTTGTGAAATACGCCTAAGACAAGAGAGAGATGAAAAATGAGACTAAAATTGTCTTTTTATAGAAAAGTCAATTTTAGGTGAATGGTCAAGATTAAAAGATAAGAGATGCCCTAGAATCAATGGTTAAAATTTAGTGTGACAACCCACAATTAGGGTTAGGGCAACATTAGTTTGAAATTTGAAATGGAGAGTCAAGATTTAATTTATAAAAATCAAATCAATGGAGAGGATTGCATGTGACAAGAAGATAAGAATGACATGGAAAAAGAAAAAAAGTTGGAAAATCAAATAATAATAGAAATTATTTAGTTTTGGAGAAAAAAGGATATTTTGAATTAAAAATTAATTTAATTCAAAAGTGGGGCCATGTGACACTAAAAAATTAAATTAAATTATTTACTTGGAGAGAAAATTAGAAAGTTGACCATTTTAAATAAATGTATTTATTTGAAATTAGAAAAAATCCAATGTGGATAATAATTAAACAAATAAAAAATATTTATTTAATTATAGAAAGACATAAATTAGAAAAAACCATGGTGGATGGTAGAAAGTGGACAATTTTTAATAAATGGTTTTTAAAATTAGATAAATCCAAGGAGATAATTAAATAATTAATAGTAATTATTTAATTATGGAGGAAATGGACAAGGTGGATAATAATTAAATAAATTATAGGAATTTATTTAGTTATAAGAGGACATAAAGAACTAAAGACGTATTTAAATAAATAAATAAAGTTTATTTATTTAAATAATCAAGAGGAAAATAATGGACCGAGATAATTAAATAAAATTTAAGAATTTATTTAATTATAGAAAGACATTAGACAATTAGTGACGTATTTAAATAAATAAATAAAATTTATTTATTTAAATAATCAAGAGGACTAAAAAGACATGAATTAACTAAATAATTATGAATTATTTAATTAATAGTCAAAAGTGGACCAAGGACATAATTAAAATGTTTTAATTATGCTAGGAAGAAGATGGAAACAATAGAGCTTGTGGGCTTGGGTCATTTTTATGTGTCTACACATTGAGCACTTGCCAACTATATACCTTGTGGGTAATTGCATAGAAATGTGACACAATTTTGGCTCTTAGGATGCCACTTTTTTTTTTATATGAGCAAAATTTGATTTGCACCTGAGGGCTTCCCCCTTTTTGATTAACTTTTTTTTAGAATTTCAAAAATCCCAATAGTGAGAAATCAGCTAACACCATGTAGTTTATCCTCGTTCTTTCAGATAATTTTTTTAATGAATATATAATATTTTATGAATATTCAAAGTGGACACATCCTGAAAAGCTGAAATTTGAGGGTGCTCCCCCCTAGATTTTTTGAAAACTAATTGAAAATTATTTTTTTTTCATCATGTGTAGAATGGAGTCTAGTTTCAAAAAATGTAATTTGTTTCACATTTCAATGAACGAGAAAAAATCTATCATAAAACTAGCACATGTTCTTTTTTGACCAAAAACGGAGGCATTTACAATAAAAGCTATGGATCAAAACCTTAACTAAATCAAAATGAAATTTTTTATATATATTTAGATAGCTAAGAGAGAGGTCAATGCTATCACAGGTTTTTTATAAACTTGTATTGAAAGATGTGCAAACGAGATGGGGAGCACAGACAAAAATATGAGGAAATTTGGAAAATCTTGTCAATTAACATGTCCAAAGAAGGTCATTTGGGGAGTGCCAAATTTGGTTCTTGCCAAATGGCACATCACATATGGTGAGCACCAAATTTGGCGTGTGCCAAATGTGATGTGTCATTTGGAGAGTGCCAAGTTTGGTGCTTGCCAAATTGCTTTCTTTGAACAAAACCTGAATTTCCCCTCTCTTTGGTTGACAACTTTCATAATGGTTAGAGTGCACAGTTTATGATCGTAGTTGGATAGTTGAGGTTTTACCTTTCATACGCTCTCTAACTCATTACCCTAACTGGATAAATCTTTATCCATCTAAAGTCTCTCTCTCAAGTCTCACTCCCTCCTATGCAACCTAGACTACTCTCTCTAAGTCCAATCCCCTCTCTTAGGTCTCTTTCCCTCCCATCTATGTACCAAAATAAATCTATTTCACTCCAATCCCCTTTCTCACTCTCCCTCTCTCTCTCCCCCTTTTTTCTTTTTGTCTCTCTCACTCCATCTCCCTCTCTTAGGTTGTTATCTTTCTTTGTTTGTCTATGTCAAGTCACTCCCTCCTACCTCCTCTCACTCTCTTAGGTCTCTCACTCACTCCCTCTATCTCTCTCCCACTCCCTTTCTCTCACTCACTCTATCTCTCTCCCTGTCTCTCTCTCACTCTCTTTCAGGTATCTCCATTCCCCCCTCTCTCTCTCTCATAGACACACTCCCTCTCTTTCTCCCACTCCCTATCTCTCACTCCTCTATCTCTCTCCACTCTATCTCCCTCTCTCGGGTCTCTCCCTCCCACCCCCTTCCCGCCATCTCTCTCTCTCTCTCACACACATGTATAATCCCTTTGTCTCTCTCCCACTCTATCTCTCTCCCTCTCTCTCAGGTCTCTTCCTCCCACCCCCTCTCCCTTTGTCTCTCTCTCTCTCAAGTATCTTAGTCCTACCCCCTCTCCCTCTATCTCTTTTTCAACTCTCCCCCTCCTACCCCATTTCTATCTCATAGTCACTCCCTTTATCTCTCTTCCACTCCCTCCCTCTCTCACTCCCTCTATCTCTCACCCTCTCCCTCTTCCTCTCTTTCAAGTATATCTCTCCCACCACCTCTCCCTCTCTCTCAAGTTCATCTCTCTCTCATGCCCTCTCTCTCTCTCCCACTCTCTATCCCTCTCTCTCTCTCAAGTCTCTCCCTCCCACCCACTCTCCCTCCCTCTCTCTCTCCCTCTATTAGGTCTCTCTTTGTCTCTCTCACTCACTCCTCATCTCCTCTCCACACCTCTCTCCTCTCACTCCTCTGTCTCTCCCCTCTCTCTCAGGTATCTCTCTCCCACCCCCTCTCACTCTCTCTCCCTCTCTCTCAAGTATCTTCCCCCACCCCCCTCTCTCTCTCACTCCCTCCATCTCTCTCCCATCCCTCTATCCTTAGTAATCCCTCTCCCTCCCTCCCCCTCTCTCTCTCAAGTCTCTCTCTCTCACTCATTGTATCTCAACCATCCCTCTATCTCCCACTCCCTATCTCTTATTCTCTTAGGTATTTCCCTCCCAGCCCCTGTTGCCCACTTTTTCTCCCTCCCAACCTCTCTCCCTCTCACCCCCTTCCCTCCCTCCCCCTCTCTCTCTCAAGTATCTCCCTCTCCCTCTCTCTTAGGTTTCTCCCTCCCACCCCCTCTCTATCCCTCTCTCTCTCCCTCCCCCCCTCTCTCTCCTGCTCCTCTATCTCTCTCCCAGCTTTTCTCTCTCCTCTCTCAATTTCTCCTCACCACCTCTCCCTTTATCTCTCTCTCAAGTGTATCTTTTCCTACCTCCTCTCCCTCTCTCTCTCTTCAGTCTCCCCCATCCTCCTATCCCTCTCCCCAATCACTCCCCTCTGTCTCTCTTCAACCTCCCTCTCTCACTCCCTCTATCCCTCTCCCTCTCCCTCTCCCTCCCTCTCATGTATCTCCCTCCCATCAGTGCCTCTCCCTCTCTCTCTCAAGTCCCTCTCTCTCTCTCTCACCCTCTATCTCTCTCCCTCTCTCTCTCTCCCTCTCCCTCTTTCTCAAGTCTTTCCCTACCACCAAGTATCCCTCCCTCTCTCTCTCCCAAGTCTTTCCCTCCTTCCCCCTCTCCCTCTTTTAGGTCTCTCTTTGTGTCTCTCACTCACTCTCTCTATCTCTCTCCCACACTCTCTTTCTCTCTCCCTCTCTCTTAGGTATCTCCCTCCCACCCCGTCCCACTCTTTCTCTCCCCCTCTCTCTAAGGTATCTTCCTCCACCCCCTCTCTCTCTCTCACTCCCTCCATCTCTCTCCCATCCATCTATCCCTCCTACTCCCTCTCCCCCTGAGGATTTAGGGTTTAGGGATTACATTTTATGATTTAAGGGTAGAGGGTGTAGGGTTGAGGTTTTTAGGGTTTACAGTTTGAGGATTGAGGGTACATGGTAGAGGGTTTAGGTTTTATGGTTTAAGGGTAGAGGGTAGAGGGTAGAGGGTTTAGGGCTTTAGGGTTTAGGGTTTAAGGGTAGAGGGTTGAGGATTGAGTTTTTAGGGTTTAAGGGTTGCAAGTAGAGGGTAGAGGTTTTAGGGTTTAGGGTTTAAGGATTAAGGGTTCATGGTAGAGGGT
>VDFB02136198.1:0-23026 GCA_007258455.2 Sequoia sempervirens
ATTCCAGAAAACATTTTGGAAAATGTTTTTGGCCATTTTGGATGCATTTGATGTCATTTTCATTTCCCAAAATGGGTTGTGAACAAAAGGGATAGAAGGTGGTGTGGAGTTCCCTACAACTCAGTTTTAAACTAATATGATATTATTATGTTTTATTACCTGTCTGTGATGTTTGTTTGGTTGACTTTTAAGAAGACGTCCATTTTTGTTGAAGAGACTTGAAATTCAAGCTTTCTTAGAACCATGTTCCACAATAATTGATATAACTTGTTTGTTTCATCACATTCTCTTACTGTAAATGAGTTTTCTTGGGCAGTATGAATGACTATTCTATTGTGTTCTTTATTGTAGGTGCTGACTTGAGTGACACACTAATGGATCGCATGGTAAGGTTATTTTTGCAACAGAACTCTTTGCGAGCAGTCAAGTTTCTCAAAGTCTTGCTCTTAAATAGTTTAGGAATACATTACATAGTTGGGTATAATTTGTCATTGGTTTTCTTATAACTTTCAACGAGTTGCAGAGTAACTAATTACAGAGCTCTAAGTTGATTTTTTGTTAGGTAGTTTCCCTCAAGAGTAGGCATCATTTATAACCATCTGGATTCCGTATCTTTTAAGCATTAGCTTCCATTAATCCCAAAAATATCAGTTTGTTTACTCTTTTTTCCTGATTAGGGATGAAATAAAAGTGGCAGTTAGTATTGTCAGCATACTTAATGCATTTGTTTGTGCTTTTTACAAATGCAAGTGCTTTTTCTATATATTCATGGATAGGCATAAGTTTCCATCTTTTTATGTCTTTTAATTTGTAATGTAATTGCATTGTCAAGCTGGTTTACAGTTTAGAAACTGTGGCAATGCATAAGAATGATCAATTAATATGTCAGTAGTATTTGCATTCCAAATGAAGTGATACCCACATAGTACACAATTTCAAAAGATCATATGCTAGTCAGGGATGCAATTTTCTGCTTAGAAAAATAATCTTTTCTTAAACCATGAACAATATTTCAAACATAATGAAATATTTAAATGCAAACTGATTGTTTGGCTATTGTTTCTTTCTAGCATGACCAGGAGAGGTTAAAGAGATTCTAATTCTTTTTGTAGCCTGCAGGTACTTAATGAGGCTAATCTCACCAATGCAATTCTTGTCAGAACAGTTCTTACACGTAGTGACCTTGGTCGTGCTATTATCGAGGGTGCTGACTTTAGTGATGCAGTCCTTGATCTTCCTCAGAAGCAGGTAGTTGAATCAGAAATGAAATAATGAAGTAACAAGTTATAACTATGTTCATGTTATCAGTCATTACTCTTTTAAAATTCAGGTATACACAGTATTTAACAGAAGCTTTACAATCCACTTATCACTCTTTCAGAATACAGGTATAGAGTTGTGTGAATCAACCGATTTGGTGCTCAAGTGAAATTTCTTTTTCATTTTCAGTTTTATGAAAGACTAGGTCATATTCCATATAAGAAAATAAAGTTAGTAGCTAGACAGAACCTCACTTCCCCTCCCATCCCAGGCAAGGAGAACATGCATCTCTACTTGAACTCATAAATCGGTAGATGTAATACTTTTTAAGAAGATGGAGCTTAACAAATACTTGAGCTTATGTGTCATCCAGAAACGATGAAAATTTGACTTAAGCATCCGATACTAACTTGCTTTTGGTTTTGCTTGTGCATAAGGTGTTCTCACAAGATTTAATCAGCAGATGCAGTAGCATCTGATGATTTTCTAGAATTATCATTTTGGTCCTTATGGTGTTTCCCTTGATAATGTTGTTCTACAATTTGTTTAGGTTTCAGTCAAGGTCCTTGATATTTCCTTATCCATTCTCGCTCTTTGATATCTCATCTTTAGCTGTGCTTGTGGCTGATAAGTTGGAATGCAATCTTTTGTTTAGAAAATTTGATTGCTAGTATGTACTTCTTTTTATATATTTTACTGAAGGGTATGGATTTGTATTTTTCTTCATCACATTTCTTTTGCCATTAACCTCAGGTTTCTCTCTTTGTATAGAAATTACTTGCGGATGTCTATCAGTTCAATTTGTCTTGTGATATTGTCTTTCTTGTAGGGGAGCTTCTATTGGGGGAACATTATTGTTTGGAGTGAAACAATTCAATCATTTACTATATCTGATCTTGCTAATAATTCAGAAACATAGACTATCTTGAAGAGGGCCTTTACACATTAGATTTATTTATCTAGCAAGCTTGTTTCAATTGGTATCATTACAGAGCATTTTATTGGTACCTGTGGCTGCTACAGAGTTCTTGTAGCCTGTAGGATAAGCTCAAGGGCTTCATTTTACCATCTGGGTAGTCTTTCTTTCAATTTATTAATTTATCCAAAGCGTGCAAAAGAAGTTTCAAGGAGACTTATAGAGAGTTACAGGGAACAGGTGCAAATACAACTGATAGAATCCTATGGTAAATACTGCACAGTAAACAAGTTGCAGCTCTGTATAGTTATGTAGGTTACAGATTAATGGTAACAAGTTAGGACATAGATCACTGTGTTTGCAGGTCATATTGGGCACTATACAAACAAGAACTAATTGAAAGGATTTAATAATTTTTTAGTATTTATAGACAAAGAGACACAAATTATAGGTTTAACTTAATTGGTTTTTGAAGCATTGCAAAAGTGCACAGGTGGCACAAAAAGTGTAATAGTTTTATTGCCTGCACATTGATTGATGTACTGTGTGCACAAAATCTAAAAATCATTATTCCGTCAGCATTGAAATATTTTTATTTTCCTATCTACCTAAGCAATGGAGTTTAATCCAGAGTTTGGCTTGTTTCTTCTCTTAGAAACTGACATCTTTGATGAGTTGGTGTGGTAGCATCTTCCATTTCTCTGATACTAACAATGCCAGCAGTTTTGGTGTGATTCCATGTGGGCCTTCTTTATCTTGCAGTTGTTATCTATCTGATGTCTATTGATTTAGAAGGTATTTGAAATCGAAGCATATCCCTGTGGAGGGATTTGGTAACACACCAATCATTTCTCTCCATCGCCCCCACCCTCTCAGCTTTAGGTGTGTGAGTAGCTCTAGCTACATGTTTTGTGTTGCTATGCATCAAAGATAAAATCATGTTTTGAAAGTTTGTACACTATGTTGTACCCCAAAATTTAAATTTTTGTTACACTTATACATTTTGAAGAAATGAGTAAAAGTCTTGTTAAATTTGTCAAAAGGTCAAAATTTGGGTGTGCATGTCTTGCATGAGGGGTTAAAATGTAAAATTTCCAAAATCTGACGATCTGAGTCTGCTTAGAGCGACCTAATCTACAAAATCCAGATCTCAGTTTTTCATCCTTACTTTTTAGGAAAACTGCTATTTTTAGAAATTTCGAAGAATAAATACTTTTTGGGTTTTCATTTTGAAGCGGATGACCAGCAAACTTTCACAAAGCTAGAAAGTCGGTCCATTAGGATTCAAAAAGCTGGAATTTTGATTGGCTCAAAATACTTTCGTATCAGGCTGGTGCAGTCAGAATTTCAAAAAGATTAGTTTTGCCCTAATGGGTCTATCCTGCTTCTTCAGAAGCATATCAGGAGTTCCGAGGTCATCAATGGAGGTCAGTCAGCTGCCAGGCTTCAGATTCAACACTCAAGCATTGAGTAGAAGGTGAGTTGGTGAGCACACACGAAGAACGAGGAGAGAAGGTGAAATCTGCCTAAAATTGACTAACACTGCTTGTCATGGGCGCCCCAAAGGAAGATAGGTGCCCATCTTTTTAGGGCATCTAACAATGAAATTAGGGTTTGAGCTCCCAGTCAAAGTTGTTCAGAATCCTTCCAGCTCTGCAGCGAGTTCGACAGTGCAGTCATCGGATCATCCAATCGCTCGAGATTCGAGATCAAATAGGGGGGTTTCAAACAGAATGCAGAATGAAAATCTTGAAAATGTTTGAAAAATATTCTAAGTTTGGGAACTTTGGGGGCCCTAGGTGCCCAGGGGCGCCCAACTTTTTGGAAGGGAAAATCCAGCTATTAGGGTTTGCGGGTGAGCTCAATCTCTTCTGAATCCAATCAGCCACTTGTGAGTGTATGTGTCCAGAGCATGGGGCCCCGAATTACGATCCGCAGAATAAATCGGAGTCAAAGAGGTAGATAAAGTACTAAGATAGAAGATTGAAGTTTTTAAAGATAATCGGATGAAAATATTCACAAGATTAATAAAGGCAAATGCGGAAGGAGAAGAGCACCCAAGCTTTTGATGCCTCTAATGGACTTTTCCGTAGTCAGCATTCCCAGAGAACCCCCTTTAAAATCTTGTCAACTCCGTAACAAGCCCAGCCGTCAGCCAATCCGAGCTCCGGATCATTAGATTAGGCCGAATCATCTGTAGAAGAGAAAGTGATGAAGAAAATGAAAAATATTCTAAGTTTGCTCAAGTTGGGCGCCCCTGAAGAGAAAGGGCGCCCAAGGTTTTGGAGCCCAAAATGATGGGAGCTACGATTCGCGGTGCTTAAAGATCCGCCTTCCTTCCAGTTCGAAGAGAAAGCTATCCGATGAATCTGTCCAGTAGAGTCAGATGGATGCGAGGGGAGGTAGCTCACAAAACCAGGTATTCACCGAGAATCGAGGAAAGAAAGGGAAAACTTGAAACCAAAGAAGCTAGGCAGCTGGGACAAAATAGGTGCCCCACAGGAGGAAATAAGGCTCCCAGCAGATTTGAGAGGTCAAGCTGGGGTTTTGGCAGGAGAGGCAGGCTTTGGGTATCTTTCCTGGGTTAACTGGGCAGAGCTGAGTGAATCTGTCAAAACTCGCCGGATCCATGGGATGAGGTGTCAAAATATATTAGAAGTCCAAAGTGAAGAAGTTCAAAAACTTCGAAAAAAATGAATTGAAATAGGAATGATTGGTACTCTAGCCAAGAAGAGATTTGCCCAACTTCACTTCCCAACCAGAGTACAAAATTTCAAAGGCAACTGGGGAGACAAGAGAAGACAACCAGGAGTTAGAGCTGAGGAAGCAGGAACTTTTAAGGGTTTAGGGATGTGGCGAGGAGAAGGGCGCTTGCAACTGGAAGAAAAAGCCCTAATCCCCTTTGCTTCTTCCAATACAATTGCTCGGCTGCGAGGTGAAATCCCGGAGGTAGAACGGCACCAGGATGGAGAAATTTTCAGAATTCAAGAACTCAAGTTTTTTGATTCTTCATCAAATTTTTTAGACCAGTAGGATAAGGCCTTGCTTTTTCATGCTTTTTCATCCAGAAGATCAAATTTTTGAAGAAGGCTAAGATTTTCAATGTTCAGCCATTTGGGTCTTGTCATCTCATTCTTCTGAAGAAATTTTCAAGAAATTCATCAAGTTGCAGCAGCTGCTTTTTATTTGTATGTCAGTGAAATCCTCAGTATATTCAATTTTTGATCATCTGGGTCCTCTCCAAACAGTCTTCTGAAGAAAACCCATATCACAGCTTTTTTAAGCAAATTTCAAATTTTAGGATTGGCTGCTTTTTCGATCAGCTCTCAGTGTTTTTCAAATTTGATCAACTAGGTCCATTCCTAATTATATTCTGAACAAAACCCAGGTGCCAACCTTTTTCGTGAAAAATTGAAGAAATTAGGGTTTGCTGCTTGTTCAGTCTAAATTCAAAATTTTCAAAAACGGACGATCTAGGTTGTCTTGCAACGAAATTCTGAGCAAAATCCATATCTCAGAATTTTTTTCAAAAAATTGTCCATTTGACGAAGAAAAAATCAGCATTCTAAAAATAGTAAGTTGTTCAAAACTTGTTTGAACCTAGGCGAGTTTACAGTCATTCTTTAAGGTTTTTAGAATGGAGTACATTCCCAATGTTTTCAAGACTGAATTAGCTCTCTATCATGATTATATCAAAACAGCTGAGACAGACTTGCATCACATCAAGCCGGTGTTTGATCTACGTGCTTTGGAGAGTGCAGGAAACACTACAATCAAAAACTTGGGACACTCTGGACTCCTCGCAGCAGCGTCTATTCCTATATCAGTTTAGAGTCTCGAGTTCGTAATCGCTTGCATCAAGCATTACAATCCGGCTACAAGGGAGATCCAGTTAGTTGATGGCAGATTGATCTGTAGTTTGAAACCTGATATGATCGAAAAAAGCTTTTCCATTCCTCCTTGGCCGGAAATTGTCAATATCTCAAAGGGTGAATGTGAAAGGATGTGTAATGTCCCCAAATTTTTGGATAAGTGACTTAATTAATTTAACTGATTGAGTTGTCCAAAAATTAATAATATTTTTAAGGGATGACTTTAATCGATTATTTTAATTAAATTAAGTGAAATATTATAAAGTCACTTATTTCATAGTTTAATGAAGTGACTTGGTGAAATATTTAAAATATGACTATAAAAAAAGTCACTTTATTTTATGGATGGAAAAAGGATAAAAGTGAGGGAAGGAAACATTCGATCAACATTGGAAAATATCATCATTCTTCATGGAGAAGCTCGAGCCTCCTGGTTTTGAGTTTGGGGAAACTCTACCCACCATCGTTTCAAGTGTGAAACATCACTCCTAGCTTGGCTTGATTGAAGGCTTGAAAAGAAAAAAAGAAACAAACTTCTTTCAGATTTTTGCGTTCAACAATCACCAGATTTTGGAGACCTTAGTGGGACGATTTTGTGAGAAATTTCAAGCTGGTTAGAGGCGTGGGCCATTGTGGGAACCCAAGGCGCATCCAATACCAACATTTTGAACCATACCCGAGCTACGTCTTCAGGAAAATGGGCGAGTAAAGAAAAAAACGTGATTATAAGAGAAGAAACGCATTTTTTTCAGGGACGTGTATTTCTTTGATCAGTCAGCCCTCTTCAATCTGGGTGCCTTTATGGGGGTGCGGTTTTGTTTTAGAAGGTCAGGCGACCTTGTATGCAGCCATAAGTCGAGTTATGATCACTTGCTGAGAGGGAAATCTAGTAAATGAAGACGATTTTACTGAGCACGCCCTTGTATAGAAGAAACAACTGATTTTCATGATGTTGGTTGCTAATCATGCGTTTGGGGTCTCTATGAGATCGTTTCCTGTTCTTACTGCGGGTGAACTTATTTCTAGGTCTGAGCATTTTTGATGTTATGAATCATTTGATATGTGATGGAAACTATTGTTTACTTGTTTTCTATAGTATTTAATATGATATGCCAGGTCTGAGATGATTGTATGTGAATCTCAGCACTTGTAATACTCAGAAAATTGTCCTTAAACTATTGTTACAGCCAGAGTATTATTTCTGGTCCATATTTAATTCATCCTATTGAATCCTTGATCTCAAATGAGCTCCTGTTTGCTGCTTGTGTCGTATGTTAAAAGCTTTCCATAGACTTTTGATAGTTAGAGTCATGGTGGGATGGCATATTATGAGTTAGTGAGTTATGTTGCTAAATCTGACCTGAAGTGTTGCTCTTCATAATGCTAAAGAATCAAAGTGTGTCCCTTCTCTAATACAAGTCTACCAGTTGTGAAATCAGTGTAACCCTGTCTATGAACTCACTGTTGCAACTATGAGTAGTGTCAACTGATGCACAAGTGCTGTCCCCTGTTTATTATAGAAATTCATACATAGAAACCACTTTCAGACTACTGTAGTAGCCTTTTATTTACTGCATTTGGTGAAGGCTGCCTATTCGGGTGAACTCATACTGGGTTACCTATTACTGGTTATTGAAGTATATGCCTGAACTGAAATACAATAGCATTCTTGTTGCGCTTGTATCTATTATTACTTTAATGTTCAACTTGTTGTCTTTCAATAACTGCATTCACTGAAAAATACCAAAACCATCAAATGGTAACTATCCGATCAAGGCAACTGCAGAAAAATTCGTACACCAAAGGTCAGGGTCTTCACGGGATGTGCAGGAAATGTATAATGTCCCAGTTTGGAGGTAGTTTGATTTAATTAATCTAATTAATTTAGTTGTCCAAAATAATGATTATTTTATGAGGATGACTAATTGATTATTTTAATTAAATTAAAAAGTGGTATTAAGTTAATTATTTATAAAGTTATCAAATAAATAAATATTAAAAGGTAACTTTATATTTAATTAATTTAATAAAGTGACTTAAATAAAATAATATAACATAAAGTCACTTAATAAAAATAAAATAATATTCTGGAAGCTTCTAGATTTTGGGCCAACCTCTTGGTGAAAAAGAATAAATAGGTGAGACCAGCCATTGTTTCATCATCGAGGAATTGTTGTTTGAATTAACGACTTTTGGTGGTGGAGAAGCCAGCTAGGGTTTCAGCCATTGGAGGACCTTTGGGGACGAAAACCCTCATTGGTTACGCAATTTTGAGGCTGTGAGATACCAGCTGAATTATTGCTGATTGTGGGCTTTACTTCAGAAGTCCAATCTTGAGCTTCACTGTGGAGATTATTTGAGTACAATAGCTGATGTATTATTGTACTTGCAACAGCTGATGTATTGTTGCTTTGAAGTTATTTCAGCAGCTGATGTATTGCTGAGATTGATCACTTCATTGGGCAAAATTTGTGGCCAAGGGCCAATTTTGAAGACTATTATTATAGGAGCTGATTTGCATTGAAGAGTAGTATTTGTGGCATCGATTATTTGAAGGAAAGGACAGATTTCAGTTGGGCAAATTCTGAAGCTAAGTCTGAAGCAAACAGGGACGCCATTGGAGACCTCTTTTTATTCATTAGAGCTCATATATGCATCGATTCTTCTTGGAGATTGAGGCGCTTCCTTCCTTGGTCATTGCTGATGGTGTTTGGAGTTATTGAGGGCTTGGATTCATTGCAAATTATTTTATTTCTTCATTCATATCAGAACAGGGGCGATTTCTTCAAAAATTCGATTTGGCTTTCCAAGGTCTTCAACACACAAGATATTTATTGCTTCTTCATTGGAAATTCAAGGCGCCATCAAGCTTCAGGTTCCATTGTGTTATTTCATGATATTTCATGTTATTTAGATGCATTTTAGATGGTACTGCTGTAGGTGACAGTTTATATCAGACTTAAGTATTTATTCATATGTAAGCCAAGAGTCTTGGCCATTTCATCTTCATTGTAGAAGGTTGCATTGTCAATAATAAATCTGAAGTTGGAAGTTCTCTATTGCATTCTTGTCTATTTGAAAGTTTAAGAGGATGTATGCCAACTGTTTGACATAATGCCTATTGGCTGTAGCTGCATATTTAGCTCATGAAACTTCATCTATTGCATTTGAAAATACAAAAAGAAATCTGCATTGCATCTAGGATATTGTCTAAACATCATAGAAGTCTTTTGCAAGTAGTAAATACATTGGATATCATTGGGAAAACGTTTATGCACTCAGACCAGCAAGTTACAAGGTTGCACATGAATTGTTTGACAAAATTACAAACAGCAAATTAGGGCAAATTGTGATCAGTTTGAGCAAGGCTCATTACAGTGGTATCAGAGCCATTGTCCTGCCATCCTGTTGGGTGGGTTTTCAGCTGCAAATCAGAAGTTTCAGTTATAAGCATGGCTTCAGCAAGTGAAAGAGTTTTGGAAGAAAGAATTTACAGTGTAGGGAAGAAATTAGAACATCCATCTCAGCAAAAGGAGGTTCTTCTAAGCACTTTGGAGGAGTTAGAGACTTGTCTATGCATAGTTGATCAATCACATTCTGATATTATGGAACTAGCTTTGTCTCCAGCAGTGCATTGCTTGGTTAAGCCACAACTTATGAGACATCATGATGAGGTGGTAAGACTTGCAGCCATCTCTTGCATTAGTGAAATTATGAGGATAACAGCTCCTATTGATCCTTATGACAGCCATATTATGAAAGAGGTACTTCAAATCATGGTGGCAAGTTTCAAAGGTTTGGATGACATCAAAAACCCTTATTTTTCTAAGAGGGTAAAACTACTTGAAGTATTTGCAAAGTTCAGTTTTGAAAACATTATGTTATCCATGGATTGTGTTGATGACATTCGCAAGATGTTTCATATATTTTGGAATGTTATCGATGAGGTTCATCCTAGTTGCGTGCTCACTTCAATGCAATCCATCATGTCTTCAGTTTTGTATGAGGATGATGCTATTTCTAAGCTCGTGACAAATGACCTATGGGCTGTTTGGAAAGGTGAGCAAGATGTGTCACCCATGGCACATGAGTTGTTAAGAAGTTTGGTTGAACAATGTAAGGATAATGATACTTCACCTATGGTTTCATCTTCTTTTCAAGAGGATAGCATGCAATCATCCGATGTTTCAATTGAGCAAGATGATGATGAGGACAGGAAGCAGCATGAGTCCTCTTGTTTTCAGACACCTATTCAAGGCACTGTGATTTGACAGATGGAATTGGTGCTGACCTACTTGCAAATCGACATGAGAGCATTCAGGACTTTGCGGAAAAAGAATATCAGGCACAATTAGAGGCTTCTTCATGCGAGGTTAAAGCTAGAGATACTCCGCATGGTCTACACAGTTTGAGGAACCAGCTAAAGGTGAATGAGGATGGGATCGTGGCAGCTCTATCTCATCATGACAGGATGCATAAGATGATTGAAAATCACCTTTGGGCGGTTCAGCTTGAGAGAAGACAAAAGGGAGTTGTGGCAGAGTCTCTTCTCATGATAGCTTGCAGGAGATCAAAGAAGGCATGGGAGGGATGAAATCAAGTTATTTACACCTTCTTTCAGACCGTGACCACCTTCTTAACCTTGTTGGGATCTATTCAGATGCCTTGATGAGGAAAGAGGAGGAAGTTGATATGCTTTCTCAGGAGCTTATGGTCACTAGGGATTCTTTGGTGAGCACTCAGTTAGCACTTCAGGATTCAGAGCATTCCTTCCGGGTAGCCAGGACACTTGTAGATGATAGCAGTATGAGTTCACCTAGTGTTCACACTCAGGATACAGATGCAGTGTTAGGTGGTGGTGTAGACACATCAGTGTCGGCAGAGATTCAGGTGCTAGTGGAGTTCTGAGTACTAGTATCTTCTTCGGTACTCTGGAGGTTAACATTGGTCAGTTGAATCAAAAGGAGATGATTCCTTCTAGGACTTGCACGTTGGGTTTTGGTATTGATTCAACACCTTGCCAGGCAATAGATAGCATCCATGATGATGTTGTTGCACAACCAACTCATCCTATTATGAGTTGTGAGCCTTCTTCCAAGGATGGCAATATTGGATGGAATACACTGGATCATTCGGGTATTCCATTAGCTCAGTCAGGAGAGTTTCACCTCGATTGCATCTTGAGGTGTGGTCATCAGTTTGATTTTAGCCCACATGTTCAGGATTTGACGATGACTTTGATGACACAGAGAGGTGGGTGGAATAAGGAGTGTTCTAGTCAGCTCAGATATGATTTGATTCCGACCTCAGATGATGATTTCAAGTTTGGCAGGTCTTCTACTTTGCTCTCTCATGATGATTATCATTTGTTTCAGGACTTGGAGACTTGCATTGTTTTGGAGACATGGGGTATTAGAGTGGCACAATGGGAAGCAATAGGTAGTGGCTTTCCAATCGTGTGGTTGCATCAGATTCGCTATCACAATTTTGGGAATGAGTTGATTCAGCAGATTGTGCGAGTGCTGGTGTTACAGGCGTTGTTTGGTGATGACAGGGACATTATGCAGTTCTTCTTGTGGGATCCAGGTGGTGAATTGCTTGAGGACAAGCAATTTCAAGAGGGGCGGACTGTAATGTCCCCGTTTTGGAGGTAGTTTGATTTAATTAATCTAATTAATTAAGTTGTCCAAAATAATGATTATTTTATGAGGATGACTAATTGATTATTTTAATTAAATTAAAAAGTGGTATTAAGTTAATTATTTATAAAGTTATCAAATAAATAAATATTAAAAGGTAACTTTATATTTAATTAATTTAATAAAGTGACTTAAATAAAATAATATATCATAAAGTCAATAAAAATAAAATAATATTCTGGAAGCTTCTAGATTTTGGGCCGACCTCTTGGTGAAAAAGAATAAATAGGTGAGGCCAGCCATTGTTTCATCATCCAGGAATTGTTGTTTGAATTGATGACTTTTGGTGGTGGAGAAGCCAGCTAGGGTTTCAGCCATTGGAGGACCTTTGGGGACGAAAACCCTCATTGGTTACGCAATTTTGAGGCTGTGAGATACCAGCTGAATTATTGCTGATTGTGGGCTTTACTTCAGAAGTCCAATCTTGAGCTTCACTGTGGAGATTATTTGAGTACAATAGCTGATGTATTATTGTACTTGCAACAGCTGATGTATTGTTGCTTTGAAGTTATTTCAGCAGCTGATGTATTGCTGAGATTGATCACTTCATTGGGCAAAATTTGTGGCCAAGGGCCAATTTTGAAGGCTATTATTATAGGAGCTGATTTGCATTGAAGAGTAGTATTTGTGGCATCGATTATTTGAAGGAAAGGACAGATTTCAGTTGGGCAAATTCTGAAGCTAAGTCTGAAGCAAACAGGGACGCCATTGGAGACCTCTTTTTATTCATTAGAGCTCATATATGCATCGATTCTTCTTGGAGATTGAGGCGCTTCCTTCCTTGGTCATTGCTGATGGTGTTTGGAGTTATTGAGGGCTTGGATTCATTGCAAATTATTTTATTTCTTCATTCATATCAGAACAGGGGCGATTTCTTCAAAAATTCGATTTGGCTTTCCAAGGTCTTCAACACACAAGATATTTATTGCTTCTTCATTGGAAATTCAAGGCGCCATCAAGCTTCAGGTTCCATTGTGTTATTTCATGATATTTCATGTTATTTAGATGCATTTTAGATGGTACTGCTGTAGGTGACAGTTTATATCAGACTTAAGTATTTATTCATATGTAAGCCAAGAGTCTTGGCCATTTCATCTTCATTGTAGAAGGTTGCATTGTCAATAATAAATCTGAAGTTGGGAGTTCTCTATTGCATTCTTGTCTATTTGAAAGTTTAAGAGGATGTATGCCAACTGTTTGACATAATGCCTATTGGCTGTAGCTGCATATTTAGCTCATGAAACTTCATCTATTGCATTTGAAAATACAAAAAGAAATCTGCATTGCATCTAGGATATTGTCTAAACATCATAGAAGTCTTTTGCAAGTAGTAAATACATTGGATATCATTGGGAAAACGTTTATGCACTCAGACCAGCAAGTTACAAGGTTGCACATGAATTGTTTGACAAAATTACAAACAGCAAATTAGGGCAAATTGTGATCAGTTTGAGCAAGGCTCATTACAAAATGCACAAAGACAAGTATAGTAAGAAGATTGCACAGAGGTGGATGAAGGAGAAACATAAGACTTTGCCTAAGAACATCGGGCGAGGGGAGTTCAGAGATGAGATTGCCATCATAATTACCTTGCTCAACAGGCTAATTGGACAAGAAGATGCTACTAAGTTTCAACCCTGGATGTTCTACGCCATACCCCACATCATGAAGAAGACTGAGTTCTATGATTGGGCCACCTTGATTAGTGACAACCTCCATCAACAGATAACAAAATATTTCCAGATTCACGAGTTCCACATGGTTTCTTACCTAGTCTACCTGGTGGCCTTCCAAGGTCGATTCAGAGGGTTGAACATCGAAGGATCTCTGAACATACAACATATCTACAACTATTACCCTCAGTTGGAATTCACCAAGTCATTGCATCATTATAAGAGGGTGAATGAGGCTTTCCTAATTCACACAGTGCGAGACCTAGACAATGAGTTGCACATTCGTATCTCATCCACTGCCAGGGCAGCGATGGCGGAGTGGGCAGATTGGTTCATACAATTTCCTACTTTCACCTATCTCAGAGTCTATGGCTTTTCAGGCACTCCACTCATGTTACCAAGGTACCCGTCAGACGAGGTCGTCTTCATGGAGTTCTTAAGGCAGGCACGTGAGGTCCACACAGTCTTAAGGAACAGAAAGAAACCAGCCCTCAGTTTTCCATTGGGATTGGGAATTTATACATGCAGAACAACAGCATATGCTAAGGCCATGGGGGATGAGTTAGATAAACTTGGTCTCAAGCCTTACAACGAGAGATGATCTTATGACCCTCATGGCATCTACGCTGGCCGACTTGAGAAAAACTATGCTCACTTACCCGCGCTTGAAGACTTTTGGGCCAATTGCATAGATGAGTTCGAGGTGCGGAGGCATAGTTACAACAGGCTCACTCTTCACCAGATGAAAGACTGCTTATCAGAAAACATTGAAGGGTTATCAGATGATGATGAGGATGTGCTTCTCTCGATGTATGCTCAGAAGCGAATTGAAGATCAACCCCTTCCTCAAGTCAATTGGGCTAATAAAGAGTCTCTCTCAGTTGAAGACAGGACAAGACAAGTCCTCGAGTATAGTAAAGTTTTCCTAGTCCTCAAAAGGAAAAACTCCATTCCATTAGCAGAGCTGCCAAGGACACTTCCCTCTTCTTCCATAGCATAGTTGAAAGGGAAGGGCATAAGTTAGTCTCAAGAAGGCGTCAAAGGTAGTAGATCAAATAAAAATGTAAGAAGGTTAGACTTCTCAGGCATAGTCATACAGGAGCAACCTACAGTTGAAACAAAAGCTTCTCTAAAAGAACCTATACCTCAGAAGGAGATAGAAGAAGCCCCCTTAGCACATGATTCTATATCATTGACAGGATCTTCACCAATCCATATTGACCTAGATATTGAAGATGATGAAGAAATTGTAATTGTACCTCCTAAGGAAGTTAGTAAAGACACTACCGTGTCTTGGCTTGAGAGCTCCTTGGGAAGGGTAAGAAGAAGGCCTTCATATCAGGTGAGTTTTGATGACCTTGATAACATCTATCAGGAACCTCCTAAGAAGAAAGCAAAGAAGCAAGTTCACTTTGATAGGAATCCTGATGGTGAGATAGTCATGGAGACTGCAATACCCCCAGAGGACAAGAACAGAGATGAAGTTGATATGGATGACTTCGTAATGGTCAAGGCTAATCTTGGTAAAAATACCAGACATACGGATGTCAGTTTGTTTAGAGTTGTGTCTGAAAACCTTCAAGAAAGAGTGCTCAAGGATGGGGAAGACAAAGCAGCCCTCAAGGCTGAAATACAACAACTTAGGCTTTATATTTCTAACCTTGTCCATGGTTCTTCATAGGCTACTCAGTTGCTGCCCCAGGTTTTAGATACACCAGCTGATCATCATCAGTTGAGGCAGCTGGTCATTTGTGGGAAGGAAACTCAAGAGTGGATCGAGAGTTTCATCATCAGAGGAAAGGAGATCTTAGCCCAGATGTTTTAGTTGAGAGAAAACGCTCATGAGCTACGTTAAGGTATCCAAGGGCTTGAACAATCGGTGGCTGAAGTAAAACCAAGGCATGAGATCATCATTGCAGATTTGGATACAGCCTATGGTTCAGCGGCTTCAAAAGAACACAAGAGGTAGATCCTTGCCTAGAGAGAGCGTCATGTCTTCAAGGTTAAAACCTACGAGAGGATATCCGAGGAGTTTATTGCCTACAAACAAAGGGTGATCGAAGCTCTTCTTTTCATCAATGAGTTTGTCACAGAGATTCCCTCTCAGTACAGTCTTGAAGATGGTTCCTACGTCGGGCTTGATGAAGTGCAAATTCAATTTTAGAGTGTTGTTCACAGCTGTGACAGCAACAATATAGTTGGTGGCAGAATGAATCACCTTGCCATGATGTCAGCAAGATTTGAAAAAGTGGCCAATGAGGTCGAAGATTTCCTGAGATCAATTGCAAATGGAGAAGATATCTTGGAAAAATGCAACTTTGCTATTGATGGGATAGATGCACCTAACCGGGACACAGTTTCCTGCTTTTTAGCGGATGCCATAGAGATTTAAAGCAGCTTTCTTCTAGAAGCTTTCTTTCCGCTTTCTTTCTATTCTTGGAACAATTCTTATCCATTCTTTGAGAAGAGAAAGAAGATAAATTGTAATAGTTGGCAGTCCCTGCTTTTTCTGCTTTTGTAGGTGTTAGATGTTATCTTCTTTCTATATTTAGAAATAAAGCTTGCTTGCTGAGCAAGCCCTAGATTGTGAAAGCAAGGAGATCTTAGGGTTCCCTACTCCTCTGCTTGCCTATAAATAAGAGCCTTTGCTCATTAGTTTTCTTTAACCATGCTAGTGATAACAAAACGCTGAGCCTAAGTGCCTTCTATTTGTTATTCAGTGTTGTTCAATTGTTTTATGATAGCGAATTGTTGAGTCTCTTTTAGCCAACAAGAAGTTGTTGTAATTGCTGTTCTCTTTGTGTAAGAACAAGTTTGCAAGCCTCTTTAGCTGCAAGTTCTTGTTCCGTGCATGTGTTAGGATAATCTTTTGTTCCAAAAGTTTGAGAAATAAAATCATGAGCCTCCTTTGCCTTGGTATAACGTCTCAGATTTCCGTTATATGTGATCTTAATTTCAGCTTGCATTGAAGTGTGTAGATGTATGTTGAGAAAGAGTTCTCTTAAGCCTTTGTCAGAGAATCAACCTTGTTCATTTCTAATTCTCTTGCTCTGCGTATTACTTGGGATATTAGAAACGTCTTTAGCTTAAGTTAGTCGTAGTTGGAATTCTTAATCAGAAAATCTCAGCTGCGGCGTTTGTGTTTTATAAACCTTGTGCTCTAGCTGATCAAAAACATAGGCAACTTAGTTTTTAGAATATCAGCAAGAGGGAGCTTCCCCTCCTAATTTGAATAGCAGTTTTACTGTGCATAGCTGTCCATTTCAAATTCACATTCCCAAGGTGCGAATTTAAACGCCAACACACTAATCGATCTGTCAACTTATTAAATTTGTTATCATATTATGGTCAAATTATAATTCTATATTGTTTTTTCTTAGTAAATAGGATTTACAACTTTTCCCCCAATCTTTATGAAAGGGGAATAAATAAAAGCACCATGTTACTGGGATTACTCAGAAAGGCTTAATATGCTGAATAGGAAATTTTATTATATTGCTTGAAACAACTGTACAAACTTGCTGTTCATTGACATACAAGATTGACCCCTTTGTGTCAATGCCTTTCTTCTACTAATATTCTTCTCTACCAACTGAATAATATGAAATAGAATCATAAGCTGTATGGAGATGTAAAGAGAAATGCTTATTGGCATGGTTCAATCAAATCCTAAGGATGCTGGCATTACTGATGGAGACTAGATTAGATGTTATAAGCACTCTTTAATATTAATAGAAATACGACAATTTACATTATTGGATTCTAAATTTGCCTCAAAGTTCGTTGGGTTACCTTGTGAAATAATATTTTAAGAGTAATTGTGTACTAGTCTCCATTTAATTGTATTTGGTATAGGAATTTAAGAAAGATTGGACCTATTATTTTTATGAAGTACCCTTTGGGTAGTCATAACCCATTGTTGTTTTCTTTTGCTTAAGATGTTTAATGGATTGTTTTTCTATTGTACTTTGTTATTGGACTTGATCAACCCAATAACCTTGTATGGTTGCCTTATTATATAGGGCTAATATTTTATTTGTATTGATTTTGATATATAAAAGGGGGATATTCATGTAGTCCGGAATGCATGAATATCACCTTGGAATGTATGTTAAAGTTATAGATTATAATTTTATAAGTTATGAGTGGCCACATAGTCTTGGATATGCATAGTAATTATTGTGTGATCACATTGTAATACTTTGAAAGAGTTACATGAGAAATATATGTGATTAAATATACAAAATAGCCTTAGTTCTTCAATTGTAAAATTCTTATATGTATGTATGTACGGTTCTTGTCATAATTTTGATTGGAAAAAATAATCCTCTTGAAACAATAAAAGAGAAAGATCTATGAATTGAAAGAAGGAAAGGATATATATATATGTATGTATGAAGAATGAATGTATTCAATATCAATTTCTTCAATTGTTGATTATGTGTTTTTGAGTTGTGATGTAGATGTATCGCATGCTACTGAGGACAGCAACTAATTTATAGGGAGAGAATTGTTATGTGACTTTTTCCCCAAAATAAGAAAAATCTATGAAATAACCCTTTAGAATTGAAAGGGAGATGGAAAATAAAGGATATTATGATTCTTTAGTTAAAAGAGATATTAATAAAGAATATATATAAATACCTTTTAAAAAAAGAGGGGAGAATAATTATTTATTTAAATAATTATTAGAGGCAACCTTTGTGAAAGTGTGTGATGGTTCAAAAACCACCCCTTAAGGCTTATATAAGCATTTATGTGAGACTTGGAAGGACATTCAAGCATGGAGAACATTCAAGGAAGAAGAAAGTGGTTGGTGAGCTATGGATAGGACGGAGAAGGGGGCACATCTATAGTGTGTGTCCAACTTGGGGTACAAGTGGGTGCACTCGGGACGGTCCTGGCCAGGGCATGGTTTAGTGGCACGAGTGTTGAGCATTGTTCCGGTGGAACCAGCACTCATGTAGAGCGGAAAAGTCTGCTTGTCTCTCCCAGACTGCTCCATGGCAAGAGCCAATACCACTGACATCTTCCTAGAGTAAGAATGAGATTTCCAAATGCTATGATTCAAATAAGTACTGAACTTATTCAAAGATATTTCAATTATAAATGAGATGGAGTTGATTTAATTGAATTCTTTAATGATGTTATTTGTTCTCTGTTAATAATATCTATATTGTTGAATACCAATTTATGTATTATTGATGATGCTTTCATGTGCTTAAATCTTAAACTAGATAACAATAATTAATTAGCATTTTTGTGCATTTGCATCTAATTTGTAAAGATAATTCATAAACTTTAGATTGACTTAATAACACTAATAAATCCGCTGCCAAATATATGTTAAAACTTATCCAATTTTATACTTGGGAAAAAGTAGTATCACACCTACACTCACCTTAGACTCCTTGTTCCCTATCCATTTGAAGTTGATGGGTGAGTCTGAATAAGATGATCATATTAGAAATTATACAAGAACTATATTTTCTTTGTTCAAGTGCTTTAATTTGATCTCCATTTGATCTAAGAAACAGCACATGGCAATGAACCAAATTCTTCGTAGAAGATAAAGGGAGTTGCGAGAAGAATTGTAAAATCAACTAACTCATGTGAGTGAAATAGCATGGATTATAAATAAAAAATTACAGGGTTATCAAAGCAAGGAAACAGGATTATTTCAATAGGAGATAAATTAAAATTAAGCTACAAAATTGGAATTTAAACAAGAACATAAAACATGCAATAAAAATAAGGAAACACATTAATAAAAAAAATGACAATGTCAAACAAGACAACCTAACAGTTACAATTGCTCTATTAGCAAGACACCTAATTTCCACTGCAACCCTCTTCCAAAAGCTGAATTAAAAGAATCTGATGGATCATATGTTCAGTATGTGTGACCTTGGTGTGATTCCATTCTGTGCACCTTTTTTGTAAATAGTCCATACATTATTAATGTGGTAATATAGCACTATTCATAAAAAAATATGACTAATCCAAATGGGACAATAATTTGAATTATATTCCTCATAGACAAAGAAATAATACTAACATCTCTATACATGGTAAGTAAAAATTATAAATAGTATTGGTGGATAATAAGTAAGAAATGAAGCAACCATAAATATGGTTGAGAGTCTTGAGACCTTCTGAAGGATGACCCTGCCAACTGATACAATGACACCTGGAACAGATTTTATTTTGGCCAAAGTAGAAAGATGCAATAAAGTAGGAACTTGATAGAATACAATGAAGGATTCTATTGATTAGCTGCTCTGGTTGGTATTCTATCAGACCAAAGGATGAAATCAGAAATAGTATTGCATGGTTAGAATTAGAGGAGGCATCCATTTATGAGCTCAAATTGTTGAAACCTAAAAGAACCTAAGAAACCATGAAAGCAATGTGATATTTGAAGAGAAGAACTTGTACTAAAATATCAACCTTCAAGTAATATCGTGGTCAGAAGAAAAGATGAAGCCCTAAGAATTTTTAGTGACTACATGGAACTTGACAACCCTTATGAAAACAAGTTTACCATTCCCATATTGATGATATACTTGATGAATTATATTTAACTGTTATCTTCATTTGTTTAGATTGATAATCGGGATATCTGACAGAAGAAATACCAAATGAAAAAGAAAACAAAAAGAGTCAAAATAACTGCTAAAATTTAATGAAATGGATGGTGGGATGCTCCAAATAGATGGTGGGCTTTTCCAAATACATTGTGGGCTCCTTTAGATGCACCATGGGCTGCTATAAACCTGCATGCACTCAATTCAATAAACATTTGGCATTTGCTGCCCAATCTGCTTGCTGTTTTTAGTTTCAATGGCTTGTATTTACTTCAAATGTCTTTTTTTCTCCTTGTTTGTGCTTGAAAATGATATGAATGGCATATTGATGTGTTGTAGGTTATTTTTATGGTATAATGTTTTATTTTATTATTTTTCATTTTCTTTCCACTAGTTGAGTCTACCCATTGTTGTGACCTTTTCACACATCGCCCCATTGCAAATGGGGACCCCCAGTAGTTTGCTTTTCTAGGGTTTTGTCGTAGCGCTGCAATTTCATGAGGTCTATTGCTTTGAGAGTTTAGAGTTAGAGTTTTGAAAACCATCCGAGTCAAGTGGAGAGTTCAAGCCCAAAACAGTGCCTAGAAGTCATAGAAGTGCTCAGAAGGTTTGGAGGACGAGGTTCGCTTGTGCGTTGAGTCAATTCTGACACTTCCTATTTTGTAGGGATTCTGCTTTTTTGCTTTTTGCTTTTATCATTTTTGGCACTTTTGGACCAATCTGAGACTTCCCATTTTTTGGGGATTTTGCTTTTTGCTTTTTCTATTTTTAGAAAGTGCCTGGGTTTTGGTGCCCCACGGGTCATGGAATCAACGTTCATCTTCAAAATCGAAATTTTGCACCTATGAGAGCAAAAAGCAAGGAAAAAAGCAAGGGAAAATCATAAAAAAGCAAGAAAATCACATGGCTAGGGTTTTGATCTAGATGATCTGGAAAGTAAGAAATTTGTCTAGGTGTCAAAGAGTAGTGAAAATTTCTAAGGCAAGGTGCGCCCATGGAAGATGAGGAGATGGAAAGACTTGAGCAAAGTCTGCCTTGCCTTGGAAGGAAAAATAGCAAGCTCATCAAGAAGTCTGCCCTACCTTGGAAGGAAAAATGGCAAGAAAAAGTCTTAAGGCATGAAAAACTTGAAGTCCGCCTTGGACAAGTCTGGATGGCAGAACAATCATGAAGTCCGCCCAAACTAATGAGGAGATGGCAAAGACTTAGCCAAGTCCGCCCCTTGGCATAAAAGACTCAAAGTCTGCCTCCCCAAGCATGATAAAAGTTTCTAAGGCATGAAGAAAAACATGAATGGCAAAGAGGCCTCCAAGTCCGCCCAACATAAAGGAGTGTCCAAACATAAGCCAAGTCCACCCTTGGAATGATGAAAATTGTCTAAGGCACTGTGAAGTCCGCCCTAGGCTAAGAAGAGAAAAGTCTAAGTGTTGGTAAAGTGCGCTCACCAAGGAAAATGTCTGGCCAAGTGACAAGTCCTCCCACCAAGAAAAAAATGGCAAGGAAGTTTGGAAGTCCGCCTTGGCTAAATAAGAGAAACAAAATGACTTAACAAAAATAATTACTTAGCCATGGGTAAATTAAAAATAGCCAAAATTAAATGGTTTAAATGGGTTGGAAAAGATTAAAAGAGGTTGAAAATTTAATACTTTGGATGTTTTATTATATATTTCCAACATTCAGGAAAATTTATTTAAAATGTTCAATGCCTAGAGGAAAATGGAAAATGACACAAGAAATACCAAATTTGCCTTAGATAAAATCAAATTTCGCCATGATTAAAAGATCGAAAGGGTTGGAAAATCGAATTTAGTACATTGAATATTTAATATTTTCCAACGTTTAAAATAAATATTCAACACTTAGGCGAATTTTTGAGCTCAAAGAAAGAAGAAAAATCTAGGGGATTCTGGCTGAGGATGGCACTAGGATAAAAAAATGGAAACTTTCTTTCAAAATCTCCAGTATTGGAAGAGATAAAACAAGTCCAATTTCGACAAACTTAGAAAGAAAACACGAAGTTGCTAAAACCATCAACTTCTCCAGCTTTATAACAAGTTCGACTTGTTTCTTTCAAATCATTCTTCCACAGGTTAATCAAAAGTTTTCTCTTAGCTCTTTCGAAGTCGCAAAAGATAAATTTGTGAAGGCAAAGTAGATTTTCTCGGTGGAGGAGTAAATTCTTGAACTGGAGGAAGTCATTTTTCAAGAAATAAATTGGAATTCTTGGCTGAAGGGCGTATTTTCCAGCAAAAGGTGTGTTATTTTTTGTGGATTTTTGAGTAAATTTTCAGAAGTTGAACTCGATTTGCAGCCAAAGGATATTTTCAAAGGTTTAAAATTGGATTGGCTAAGTTATTCTATTCTTCTTCCATCTTATTTGATCACTCTGGCAAAGATTTTTCAAAACTTAACCAAGATCACCCATTTTCAGCTTGCTTTTTCACAAAAAATTATCTTTTTAACAAGCTGAAAGTAAAAACTTTTGAATAAAGGCCCGGAAAAAAAATCAGATTTAAAAGTCTCCGCAGTAATGTTAATTCTTTTTATTTATTGCAGGTTAATGACCACCTGGGGAGAACCATCGAGAAAGGCGCAGATGAAGTTTTCCAGCAAGGGATTGCAGCCAAAATCTAAAATTAATTCTAAGTGGAAAAATATTACAGACACCAATCTCGGGCATGTGGACTTCAAAGAATTCAAGAAGAGGATGTACAGACACGATGGACTCCTGCCGACACCAATCGCTCGCCGGATGATGAGGAATGGCATCGTCCAGGCAGCCGAATTTTCACCAGCCGTAGAATGTGCTGAATTAATGGTGGAGTGCGCCATCCATTACGATGCGCAGGAGAGGCAGATTATTGCACCTGATGGGAGGATATTAGCTCATCTCGGAGAATTGGCAATCCAGGAAGCGTTTGGCATCCTGACGTATAACCGGACTTCGTACAAGACTAAGGAGGACGCTAGAAAGTTATATGAAGACCAATTTGAACTTTGTGCCACAAACATTAACAAG
>VDFB02136199.1:0-93874 GCA_007258455.2 Sequoia sempervirens
AAAAGAGATATTATCATCTTAAATTAAATAAAATAAATGAAATATCCTCTCAAGAATATCCTGTGATGAAAAAAAGGGAAACAAATCAGTTAAAAGGGAAATAAACTAAAAAGAATTCCAATCAAGATTTGTTTCTATTTTTCTATTTATCCCATTACTGCTTCAATTTGCCTTCAATTCCACTTTTGCCTATAAAATGAGCCCTCTCATTCTCATTTAAAGAAAAAATCATGAATTTTTACATCAGACTTATGCTACAAATTTTCTTGAATTTTATCATTTGAGATTACACATTAGTTTGATTTTATAAACATCTTAGTTTTAGAGCATATAGTTTAATATTACATTTTAGCTTAATCTTCATAGTAGATTAATAATTTGCAAAGTAATTCATTTATGGCATCAGCATGTAGACTAATTTTCATTTCAATAAATTAGTTTTGTTTATTGCATTTTACAGTCATTTAGATTTCATTAGTTTTCTGTTATTGCATTGCAAAAACAGAATCATGGAGATTGGCACCTTTGCTTCTCCTCTTGAATCTCTGCCCAGATTGTATTTGCAGGGTAATTGGGTTAATCTGAGGGCCACAATATCAATCCCTGCTCTTCTCGGATAGAGAGCTGTGAATTGATTTGCAAGGACTCATTATTGAGTATCCTTGCATGCAAGGATTCACAGAAGTATAACATATTTTTAGTTATACAGGTACCTAGTTGGCTTAACATGTTTTTATTAAGTTTTTTGTTGCGCTTGATGGCTGGAAAACTAGAGGTTTCTTTTGGTAGCTAGTAAGCCCTGTTATGTTTTTATCAAATTCTCCATTGCATTTGATGATTGGGAAACTAGAAGGGTTCTTGCAATAGCCAGTACGCCCAAACAAGATGGCAATTCTTTGTACACTAAGTATGAGATATAATGTTTCACTATTATTCTAATTGCACTATGTCATCCTCACTTTTTGACCTCAGAAATTTTTGAACTTTTTACTCATAAAATAGCATGTGTCATTGAGTCATTGCTTTGAATGTTATGTCAGGTTTTTGAAGTTGCATGTGATATTCTCTTCATCATTTGGCTTGGTTTAGTAAAAAATGTTGATGTCCACATCAATGAGTCTTGTTCAAATTGTTCCTTGATCATTTCAAAGTGTTGAAACATTTATTTTAGTCAAAAGTTGTAAAATGTTGGTTGCGTTTGCAAGTTCTCCAAATTCTAGTTTGGTCACTTGAAAGTGTCACGAGTGGAGTCATAAATTCTTGTCAACTTGAATCTATATGACAAGAATTTATGGGAACATTTCCATGGGGTGGCTTCCATTTTCCAAACACTTAGACAAAATCCATGCCAGCCTCTCAACTTGGGCGCATTTAGGGGGTAATGCAGGAATTTTCAAACACTTAGCAACTTTTCTCCATGCTTCTCCAAGTTGGGTGCATTTGGGGTCCTGTAGGGAATTTTGACACCTTAGAAACTTTTCCCTCCATCCCACTCGAAGTTGGGCGCATTTGAGGGGGTCTATAGGAACTTTTTATGACTTAGGCGTTTTCCAACCTTCCTCATTGAGCATGGGCGCATTTCAAGGTAGTTGCTTCTAGTTTTCACTTGCATGCTTTAGAATTTCCATTTGACTACTTAGCCAATTTCTCGGCCTGCTAACCCTAGTTACTATTTTTAGTAAATCCTTGATTTTCATACTTCCGCAACTTGGATTGACTTGAAATTTGCTCCATGGGGTCCTCATGACCTGTTTGACCTATTCACACTGGTGCTTCGTGCTGACCTACTATTTATAGCCCTGCTCTAAAAGTGACTTACTATAAATAGTAAGTATTCAAGTTGCGTTCATATTTCACCAATGGATTGCTTGAAGGAAGCTGATCACGATGGGATACATCAGTTTTTCACTTTTCTCGATTTTTACCCCTTATTTTGAGTCTCGAAGTTGGAAACCCTAATTTGACTTGCATGTGCCTCAAATGGCATTCATTTGACCCTGTTTTTGTTGCATGTTGCTCTGTTCGTGATACTGAAGTGTTGGGGAGCTATTGGAGTGATCCTGTTAAAAATAGTAAATGTTTGAAAAAGTGACCAACTAGCTGCTGGATGAGTTTGCATGTCACACTGCCTGAGAGATCTCAGAAAACCCAGTAAATTGGTCTGCATGCGAGCACTGGCTAAAAATAGTAAGTTCATGAAAAATGATCAACTTTTGCATGTCACATTGTTGCGAAGCTCTGGAAAACCCATAAGGAATATCCCGACATGCATCAAAAAATTCTACATGCAAACCCTAAAATTGGCTCCTAAAGTTAGGACTGCTGAAAGCTATCATCTCGGTTTGCATGCTATACCATCACGAAGGTCTCGAAAAACCCATAAAGATTCTCTAGACATGCATTGAAAAAGCACACATGCAAACCCTAAAATTTGTTCTCGAAGGTAGAACTTGCTAAAAATAGAAAGTTGTCTATTTGCATTGAAATTTTGTAAGTGAGGAGTTCTAAGCATTCTAAGTGTAGTGCAACGACCAAAATTTGAAAAAACCTTAGAAAATAGGCCCCTAATTGGTACTTACTCAAAATAGTAATTTGTTAGAATTCAGTGAAAACTGAGTGGGAACCTATCTGAAGCCCTCTAACAGCAGGGCCAAGCTCAGATTTCAATTCGCTTACTCAATTTGACTTCAAACTGGCATGAATAAAGCAAACTCTAAAATTCTCAGACTTAGCTAAAAAAATCCAACTTTAGGCCCAAAGGACGAGCACATCCCCGAAAAGACAGACGGAACCGAGAGAGACAACAGGAAAGCAAACCAAAACCAAAGCCAAAAGACTCGAATGGAGCAAAAATTAGGGGGTCCCTATTTTGAATGGGGTGATGTGTGAAAAGGTCACAGCATCTGGCATCCCCACAGGAAAGTGTTAAGAACACTTTAAGAACTTGAACGTTAGCAAATCTTCCTCAAACCATCATACGGAAAGGATACTTACTCAAAAGGGGAGAAGAATCCGATATTGAATCAAAACACCTTCATCCAAGATCCTCTGAATGTATGTCAATCTATCTCTAAACCATCTTGACTGTTAGGGTTAGAGATGGCAGATCTAACAATTAAATGCAGATTTAATAAACAAAAACAGAGAAACTAAATCATGCATAGAATAAATCATAACACAAAAATTTAACGTGGTTCACCCAATCCGGGCTACATCCACCAAACCGCAGCCATCCAATACTTTTATTATCCAGTAAAACCCTATTACAATCTCATGAATAATTGTGTTTTTCATCATACTGAAATACCCATCCAGGGTGTACAGTGTACCATGGGCTATACAGTATAGCATGATCAATCGCCACATACCAACAATCTCCCACTTGGAGACTGATCAGGCTCCACACCACCATAATCTCCCACTTGGAGACTAATCCTGGACGACACAGCTGCAATTACAGCCTCCAATCGGAAATAAGTACCTTGACCCTCACGCCTGCTATACTTGAATTCAACCTTTGAAGACTAACCGGTTAAGAGGAGCTTAGCTTCTCCTCATTACCGCCAGAACATATCCGGGCTGATTGACATCTCAGGTGTATCTTGTCCAAATTTTGACTGGCCCATCCTCCAACATCGACCAAATGAAATGATATCTCAACTGTATGTGTTTTTCTTTAGAATGCAAGGTAGAATTCTTTGCAAGATGTATAACACTAGCTATTTGTAAACAAGTAATTTCTAACCCGTTGTTTTCCCAACTTTTCCATGAAAAGTTGCCTATATCATCTCGTATTTTGTTGCAAGAATATATCACTGCGGTGGATAAAACAACCACCTTCTCGCAATCGAAATCCAACTCACTGCCCCACCGCTATAAATACATAACCTATGGTATCACTTCATTTTAGTATCTATATCCCCGCTAACTGAGTCAACATAGTTTTAAATCAAAGATTAGGAGCCCCCCAAACATAAGCATTTCATCGGATGTACCTCAAGTACTTGGACCCATTTTATCAGATTCCAATGCTCAACTCGATGACTCCAACACTGCTAACAACTCCTACAAAGATGTGCAATTATCCGGGTCTCAGGCATACCATGGCATACATCAAACTACCCATACCGAAGCATATGGTACCTTGACATTTTTCTTCCTCCCTTGTGTCTTTGACACATATCCTTAGTCAATTTGGATATGACTAGCAAAGGTACGATGCCTTTTGCATTCTCCATATGAACTCGCAACACCTTTTCAAGATAATTAGCCCTCGAGATAAAACACTTTCATTGCTTTTTCCTATCTCTACTTAATTTTCATACCAAGGATTTGTTTTGTCATTTCAACTCTTCATAGCAAAAGACTTTGCTAATCGTTGTTTCAACTCTTATGGTCCATGTTAGACCCAACATAAGCATATTATCAACATATAAACACAAAAATAATGTAGCTATCATTATCCAACTCTAAAATAACACAATGGTCGACTACACCTCGGCCAGAGTCTTTGCTCACCATAAACCGCCAAATCTCCCCAAATACCATTGCCTGTGGGTGCTTCGCTTCAAACCATATGCTAAACTTCTTTCTTCAATCCGGCATTAATTCGTTTCTCCCTCTTACCTTTGACTTCCAAATCCTTTGTGGTTGTTCCATATATATTTCCTCTTCCAAATCACCATGGAGAAAGGTTATTTTAACATCAAGCTGTTCTAAATGCAAATCTTCAGTAGCCACAGTACTTAAAACAATACGAATAGAAGCCATTTTAACAACAGGAGAAAAAATCTCATCAAAATCAATACCCTTTTTCTGTGCAAATCCCTTTACAACTAATCTGGCTTTAAATCTTTTCTTACCTCGATCCTCCTCTTTCAGCTTGTAAATCCATTTGTTTGGTAAAGCCTTTTTACCTGCAAGCAACTTGCATAAATCCCAAGTCTGATTTTCCAACAAGGAGTCAATTTCTTTTTTCATTCCATGCTCCCACTGAACCTTGGTATCCACCTGCATAGCTTCATCATAATATTCTGGTTCACCAGCATCAGTTAACAGAATAGTATACAAAGAGGGAGAGAATCTTTTTGGAGGTCTACTTAACCTTGAAGATCGTCTAACATGAGTTTGTGGTATTTGTTAAAGAAAGCAAGGTTCAAAGATGAGAACCATCAAACATCATTGTTTGGAGTATCATCCAACACTACATAATCTTTTTCTTTCTTCTCAAGGTCACAATGTGACTTTTGTACAACACTTTCTCATTGAATATGACATCCCCGCTCTCACAATTTTCTTCGATTTTCAAAATCCCAAAGTTTGTAACCAAATTCATCAATGCCATATCCAACAAATACACATTTCTTTGATTTTGCATCAAGCTTGGTTCTATTTTCAGAATCTACATGTGCAAATGCTTCACAACCGAAGGTTTTGAGAAAAGAATAACTCACCTTCTTACTTTTCCATGCTTCCTCTGGAATACCACAACCCAGAGGATTAGAAGGACCTCTATTGATTAAATAAACAGCAGTGTTTACAGTCTCTGCCCACATTTTTAAAGGCAGCCTAGCATGCAATCTCATAGTCCGTGCACGCTCCATTATTGTCCTATTCATGCGCTCGGCCACTCCATTTTCCTGTGGAGTCCTTGGAACTGTTTTCTGCCTACAAATACCATTAGAGGAATAATAATCTTCAAACTCTTTACTGCAATACTCACCGCCATTATCAGATCTAAGACATTTTATCTTTTTACTCGTCTCATTCTCAACCAAGCTTCTCCATTTTTTGAAAGTTTCAAATACATCAGATTTCTGACTAAGGAAATAAATCCATACCTTTCTAGTTGCTTCATCAATGAATGTAACATAATACAGAGAGCCACCAAGAGAAGATACCTGAGCTGGTCCTCATACATCCGTATGCACAAGCTCCAATTTCTCATCTTTCTTTTGCTTCCCATCCTTAAGAAAACTAACTCTCTTTTGTTTTCCATACACACAACTTTCACAGAAATCCATATTAACACATTTTAGACCTGGTAAAACATTATTTGAATGAAGTACTTTCATACCTTTTGCACTCATATGCCCAAGTCTATTATGCCACAAAGGTTTATCTGTGAGTCCATAGCAATCAGATGATCTTCTTTCTTGCTTAACTCTGTTAACCGCTCCCTAACATCAATCTCTTTTCAGAATAATTAAAGCAGAAGGAACAAGATGATCCTCGCGACAAAGATATAAGGTGCCTATTTTCACACCTTTTTCTACCACTAAGGCACCTTTGTGACCTTCCAATTTTTATCACTAAAAGTAACAACACAACCTTCATCATCTAGTTGCCCTGCTGAAATTAAATTTATGCTTAACTTTGGAACATGCCTTACCTCACATAGTAGCCAATGATTCTCATTCTGCAACTTAATCTTGATTCTTCCCTTTCCAACAATCTGACAGGGTTCGTTATCTCCTAAATAAACCAGCCCGAAATCCCCTTGAACATAATCAAGAAAATAACTTCTATGGGGGGTAGCATGAAATGAAGCCTCTGAATCTAACACCCAAGAATCATCAACATTATCAAGGGAAAGGATCAAAGCATCCTCATCAGATTTATTACTTACCACATTAGCCTCTTTGCTTCCTTCCTTTCTGTCTCCTTCTTTATTTTTCCGAGACCAGCAATCTTTCTTCAGATGACCTGGCTTACCACAGTACCAGCAATCCCTCTTGTCTCTGGATTGGGACCTTTTGTCCTTTGATTTTCCTCGTGACTTCCCACGATTTCTAGAATTGTTTCCTCTCTCCTTTGTTCCCCGCTTTTACATTCAAACATCACCGATGTGGATGTTCCACCTCGAAGCTTTTCCTATGAATTTTCTCACCAAAATAACACCAACAAATATCATCAAACTTCAATGTATTCCAAACCAGAAACACTACATAGCTATTACCAAGCTTATTCCAAAATTTCTCTCGTGCAAAGAACACAGAATCAAAAGAGCCCTAACTTCTTCATCAAAGTTTACTTTTATAGAAGTTAATTGACTGGTGACTGTATTAAACTCATTTAAATGATCAGTAACTGACCCACCTTCTACCATTTCATATTAAATAAACGCTTCATAAGAAATACCTTATTCGAAGCGGAAGGCTTTTCATATAACTTTGCCAGGGTTTGCATCAACTCTTGAGTTGTCTTTGCTGCTGTAATATTAAATGCCACCGACAGCTGTGCACAACCTAATACTACCAAGAGCCTTTCTATCCAAGATCTCCTACCTCATCCGACATTGTCAGAGAGGTTTCTTGGCTTTCCCTTCCAATGGGTCAGCTTACAAATCCTTCCGATAGAGATAGTCCTCCATCTGCATCTTCCATAACTGATAGTTCTGCCCATTAAACTTCTCAACCTTCTTGCCCTCGTCTGCCATTGCTCCCACTCAACCGTGAGACTTTCCTACAGACGATAATCGAAACACAACTCGCTCGATACCACTTGTTAGGGTTAGATATGGCAGATCTAACAATTAAATGCAGATTTAATAAACAAAAACAGAGAAACTAAATCATGCACAGAATAAATCATAACACATAAATTTAACGTGGTTCACCCAATCCGGGCTACATCCACCAAACCGCAGCCATCCAATACTTTTATTATCCAGTAAAACCCTATTATAATCTCGCGAATAATTGCGTTTTTCATCATACTGAAATACCCATCCGAACCCCCTTTTTACCAAGCTTAGAAGCTTCCAGATTTTAGGGTTCTACAAAATCGGATTTTTCCTTTTTCATTGATTTTTCCCTTTTTCGGTGACGGGGGGCCAGGGTGTACAGTATACCATGGGCTATACAGTATAGCATAATCAGTCGCCACATACCAACAATCTCCCACTTGGAAATTGATCAGGCTCCACACCACCACATTGACCTCCGGAATCGGCCATGACAAGTTATATAAATATCTTAACTTCAAAAGCATCTTGGACATTGCCTCGCTACCAGTCAGGGGTCCATAGCCCTGACGAAGTTGTCACTACAATTCTCACGAATATTGCTCCACTGCTGGCCGGGTGTCTATAGCCTCAGTGGAGTTACTCGCATATTCCCAAAACCAATATTCAAAGTATAACATTTCTTTCATTTTTCTTTTCTTTTAGCACATTTTCTTTTTCTTCTATATTGATTTTTCATCAATTCCTCAATTGGCTGGCAGGCAATGAAGCCTCCAATGGGTTTGAGAATTGTAGTAGCACTGAAGCAAGACGTAAAATTTTCAAGTGCCATAACCTTTCCCAAGAAACCAAAATGACTTAGAGTGGTTGTTAAACAAGTAAGGCATTAAGATTTTTGGATTCATGTGTTAAGACACAATAGCGGGTTAACCTCCCGAGTCGAGCTAATTCCCAAACTGGATGATGACAAGAGGAGAACAACCTTGGATTTCACAATTTGCACAAACTCACAAAGTCTAGCAGAAAGAAACCAAGTTGTGAAAAGGAAAACATTATCACCCCCTTCATAATGGGAAACTCCAAAATCTTTGCCCATTTCAGACCAAAAACCACTTGAGCAGACAACTCAAGGGAGGAAACGCCAAACCAAAAACCCAAAGGGTAACAAACCAAAACCAACACGAAACAAACCAAAACCAAACGAAAAATGGGAAAAACATTATCACCCCCTTCATAATGGGAAACTCCAAAATCTTTGCCCATTTCAGACCAAAAACCACTTGAGCAGACAACTCAAGGGAAGAAACGCCAAACCAAAAACCCAAAGGGTAACAAACCAAAACCAACACGAAACAAACCAAAACCAAATGAAAAATGAGAAAAACATTATCACCCCCTTCATAACGGGAAACTCCAAAATCTTTCCCATTTTAGACCAAAAACCACTTGAGCAGACAACTCAAGGGAAGAAACGCCAAACCAAAAACCCAAAGGGTAACAAACCAAAACCAACACGAAACAAACCAAAACCAAACGAAAAACGGGAAAAAGCAAACCTAATCTAACTATATAAAAAGTAGGTCCCAGGAGGGAACCTAGTCCTGGAAATAATGCTTGAGGAATTGCCCATTGATTGGCACTGGGATATCCTCTCCTGTCAGTGTGCGTAGCTTAAATGCATTATCTCCAAGGATTTCAAAAATTTGGTATGGGCCCAACCACAATTTGTCAAACTTCTTGTGATCACCTTTCTTCTCGTGGACCTTGTCCCAGTATAAGACCAAGTTAGAAATCCAAAAAGACTTGACCTTAGCTTGTTTGTCAAACCACCTTTTTACAACTCCTTGGTGTTTTACTAGATTTTCCAAAGCTTCATCTCTCTTTTCCTCCAAATGTATCAATTGTGACAGCCAAGTTCGAATATGGTATTCTCCTTCATTAACTTCTTCACATTCTTTCTCTAATGGGACTTGCGGAATCATCTTTGGAGCTCGCCCCTCCTAACTTCTACATGAATTGGGTAATAACAAGTTTTTGATGGAGGCACCTTTTGTCTCTTGTCTTACACCTTTTAACACGAAATCTCTGAAATTCTCACTTGAATCATTTACAATCAACACTTTGGTGGAGGCGGGTGCATCTTCTAAAAATTTCTCTGCATTCGAGTTCTGCAAAATGAGGACTTCTCACTTAATGGGTTTATATGAATCTGTTGATGTGTTTTTCGTGACCGCACCAAACAGCAGAACAAAATAGTTTGGGGCTACTCCGTTCTCTCTTGATCAAAGTATTCTGTGCGCTAAGATTGCGAGAAAGTTCGCACATTCAACTCCAAGGTTCCTTAAGTGCGAATAGACCCAGTTTGGTTGATGTGTATTTGCTGTGTTCTTACGAGGGGACTTACGCAATTGTTCAAACTTCTTACAGTTAACGGTAGGTGTATGATTTGAAGGGGATTCTTGCGCTTATGATTTGACAATGTAGCTCGTTTTCCCAAAAAACTAATCAGGAATGTGCGGAAAATTAAAGAGTGTAGGGCCTAAGAAACGTATTCTACCCTAAATGCAAGATATGTGGGGCTTCGTTTCAATAGACTTCAACCAGATTTTACTTAGCCTCACGTCGGACAGCCTCAGTAAAATCGGTGCAATCTTCAAAGGGATAACAAAAGATGTTCAAATTATGACTTAACATGCATACACCATCACAACGACGAATATAAGCATACAAATCACAATTGAAGTTAAACACAAAATAATCTCCAGTCGACCACACAAGGCAAGCTTATCATCAACAAGCTACTAGTGGTATGGAATAAAGCGAAGTTATCTCAATAAAACACCACACACCGAAGTAAACTACTTGCATGAAATTAAGCTACTTGGATACAAAAGGAAGAAGAGACCTTGCTAGCTATTCATGACAAGACGAATTCCACCATCAATGAAAAGATCTATTATCATGAAAAGTGTTACACAACAATCTCCCAAAAGTTTTCAAAGGGAAAACTTTCTTTCTTCTCCAAATTATGCAAAAATGCTCTACAATGCTACACTATGCTCTACTCTCCAATCTCTAGCTCTAATGCTAATGCCTGATCTAATGTCTAATGAATTACAAATGAGGGGGACTCCCCCTTTTATAGCTATCCAAGTCCCAAAAGACGGCTAGGGTTATAATTAATAGAGTGGCCAGAATCGTGCCACCTCAGCCCTAACCCTAAAAACTGCCAGAATGGGGAGTGGTACATTAAATGAATCAAAGATTCCCACTCACTCCCAAAATAGCAAAGGCAATAAATTCCCATATTCAGTCTTCTAGAAGATCCTCGTCCAGTAGTGCATTCCCATTTGCCTTCTCTCTGACTGCCAACTCAACAAATCTGCCAAGTACGACCTCAACTGCCTGAACTGAAATAGGTGGAACACAATCTAACTGAAACTCCAATACCGTGACTAAATGCTCATGCCTCGTACAAGATTTCCTCCAAGCAGCTAAGGAGTCCTGCGTGTTCTAGATCAAAGTGGAGAAAGTAGAAGTATTCTCGAAATCATCCTGTACAAAGGTCTTAACATCTGCAAAGAAAGGCACCAGCAAACCCCTCAAATTATCAAAATTAACTTCATCTGGATTCAGCCACCTAGCAAATATAGCCTCAAAGGTATTCTGAACTCCATCTATAATGTTGGCCATAGCCTTGTGTACTCTAGCTGAATCTGCCTGTGCTGCATCGAAGAAGCCACGCCCCATGATCGCCGAAGAATACCACCGAGAGAAATCATATCAGTCATTCTCTTGAATGACACCCCCATCAACCAGCAATTGTAATGGCACATGCCTCAATACCTCAAGACGCTGGATAACTTTGCTCTGGTAGATAGAAGCATCACCCCAAGCATGATCCACTGCATCCATCTGTGCCAAAATACTAGAGGCCTGCTGAAAAGTAGAAGCAAGGTCCTCCATAAAATTCTCAGTCTCGACACGAACTCCCGTGACCCATTTATCTGCCTCCTGTGCCATCTTTCCCAACTCTACTAAGCCGCTGATCGACTCTCTAGGAATCTCCGCTGGAGGCTCTATCACTGGAACATTTTGCCCTCGAGAACGAGACAACTGCTGAACATATCCCATTAACGCCTTGTGTTCTCGTTTCAACTTCTTATATTTCCCTTCCTTCTTGAATAATCTATCCTTGAGGGCAAGGTAGGAGTTATCACACTCCTCCACAATTTGAGCACCAGTGGGGCATCCCAAATCCAGAGTCGTGACCACATAATTCTCAGGCACTGCTTCATTCCGGTCACACTCAACTCGTGGCACAGCAACGTGAAGAGTACGGGAACCATCCTCTTCAATGGAGATCTTTGAAAATTTTCTTGCTTTCTTCTTCGGTGGAGGTGCACTGATCCTGTTCAAAAATTCTTCCATCTCAACTGCTGGATCAAGCTCCTCGCTAGGGCTTCTTCTCATTCTATCCTTAAGCCAATCGGGCACATCATAATGTATATCGAAGGGCTGCTGCTCCTGTGCCTCGACTTCTCTAACTTGTTCAACTTCTTCATCATTCTGGCGAGGCTCATCATCCTCAAGTGGCTGAGTGTCACCTGACACTATATCATCATCATCGTTCATGGCCTTCTCTAACTCCTGCTGAAATTGAGGGTTAGTGATAGTCCCCTCATCATCCTGCTGATCAACCCTGACAGGTGCATTGATGCTCTGGCCAACTGATTCTCTCCGTGGAGGCTGAATATTATCCTGTACTGCCTGCACCTAATTCAATGCAATCCTTTGATCAGCAAACAAGGAAACCTCTTGTAAACTTGGAGAACGTGTCTCCAATGGTGTTGCGACTGTAATTCGTGGAGGCTCTGGCTGAGTGGGCTCCTGTCGAACTATTTCCTTCTTTCTGGACTCTGGACCTCTTGTGATCTGTTTCTTTCTGCCAGTGGTGGGCGTCCTGTGATCTCCCATCATATTGTAAGTCAAAGCAATTGACCTACTCTTCAACCTGTTCACTCATCTATCAACCCATGCCCTAATAAATGTCATGACAGGGATAGAAAGCGTGTCTAAATCTGCAACCTCGGGCTCTGACCAATCGGAGGTGGAAGTGGAGTATCTCTCACTGCTGCATAATCCGGATGCACAACATCCATATCCTCATTGACCTGGTCCGGAACTGGCACTACCTCACACTCCCTGATCAGAGTAATTGGCAACAGAGAAAACATTCTTTTCCTCACTTCAATTTCATCAGCTGCATCGGCCCAATAATCTTCTATGGTGGCCTTATGTTTAAATTCTTCTGACAACACCCACTTGATGTTATGATGCGGGTCATAGTGTTGTCGACTAGTGTGGTATGAAAAATGATAAAATTGAAGTTCACTTTCAGCCTCCCTAGCTGCCTGTATTGAGGGACACACCTCCTCCGAGTTGCCCATTACAATTGGAAATTCTATCCCTCCTTTTTCTTCTTTTGAATTTTATCAAAGGCAAGCAAATTCCTAGATATCTCTAGCATCAATATTCTATCTGTCGGGTACTTAGGCAGCCTATAAGGGTATGATGAGAAACCTTGCAGCCTAATATAAGAAAATCTCGGAAACTGTATGAACCAGCACCCATACCTCTCAATTAACTCCTGGGAATCTCTAGAGATTCTGTGATGTAACTGCTCCTGAAGCAGCCTCGTAATATACATGGTGAATGAATCGTTGACACGCTTGTAGTGGGTTGTCCTCAACAGGTGCAACTGCGGACAAGCCTCATGAATCTTGAACTGATGAGAGCCGCATCCAACAGGTTCTTTATAAGAGATTCCCCTGTACTTCGTCATTCGTGCCAACATATAGATAATGTAAGAGCTCATGTAAAATGTCTTCGTTCTTCGGAGGCTTAGGAGCTGCTCATGTAAATTGTCACTTATCATCTCAGCCCAATTGACACAGTCTTTTCCTTCTAGCACCAGGTTGATGTAATAAAACATCCAAGGTTCAAAAATGTAGGACTGCGGGCAACCACCAACCCTGCTCAGCATCATGATGAGGTCACATTATTCTTGCTTCAGGTCCTCCGCTATGATTTGTTTCGGCAACTTCGCACGAGAAGACTTGGGTGTTCTCATCCAGTGAACGTTGATCGTCTCCGTGCACCTCTCGAATGTGGAAGCATACATCCGCTCAGCCCGTTCTCTGGACTTGTAAATCATGTTCCTATGCACCGGGATCCCGAAAGCTTCACCAATGGCTGCCGGAGTAAGATTGGCAAGTACTTGGCCATCTGGTGACATGATCGACCGGTGTTCCTTCTCGTAGCAATTAGCACACTCCATCATCAGCTCCGAACACTGTATGGCTGGCGGAAAACCAGCGGCTGCATATAACCCACTTCAGACAATGTTGTGCGAAGTGACCGAAGCCCGATGACTTCCAATTCCAAACAGCCTGTTCTTGAAGTTCTCCAGGTTGAAGGAGCCCAGGTTGGTGTCTATCAACTTGCCCAGCTTTGAAATGAACTTTGATTCTGGCATGAATGTTTTACTCAACTTCTTGATCACAGCTTGTCTGGACGCACCATTGTCCTTGCCAGTCGCCCTTGCCTCAGCCATCTGCAAACAATAACATCCATCAGCAATTTAATTCATAAAAACAAAATAAGGCATTGTGTATAGGGGCTGCAATCGACTTTAGAAGCTGCAATAACTTTCGTGTTTGCAAACCTCAACTTCTTTTCTTGAACTTCAAACTTCAACACTTAGAAAAAGATTTCTAAGTAGACTTCAGCCTTAGCACCTTCAATCAACAATTTGAACCTTGACAAATTTGCACCGGCAAGTGCGTACTTCACAACTTCATAAGTCAAGCTCCGGTAATCAGCAATGCAAGCAAATTCGCACTTTGAAGACTCTCAGCAATTCACTCCACTTCAAGGCGTCCTCCTCAGCACAGGCAACCTCAACCTCAGCAACGAATTAAGCTTCAGCCACACTCAAACCTTTCAGCAACTTCTCTTCTCCAACCAGTAAGTGCGCACTTCTATACTTCAGCAAAGGCACCACTCAGCAATTCGAGGAGTCCCTCTAAGCAACCTCAGCAAACTCCAGACTTCGAACTCTTCAAGCAACAACTCACTGCAACACTTCTCTTAGAGCAAGTTCGACTTCTTCAACTGTGAAAACAAGTGAAAAACTTCTCCATTTTATAGCCAAAATTCGAATTCTAGAGGAAGTTAATTTTAGCCAGTGTATTAAACTTCCACTACTCCACTTCGAGAATTCAAATTTTCCCTCTCTGAGATTTCTGACACTTGTCTCCAGTCGTCGGGAATCTTATTCTTCTAGAAATTTGACTTTGACTGGCGCCTTTGAATTCATTTTTGAAAAATTAATTTAAAATCCATCCTTTTTAATCCACCAGCCGGAGCTCTGTCACTTGAAATTCGAATTCAACTTTTCCTCTGCTCTGGAAAATTCATCCTTGAAGAATTTCATCAAAATTATCTAGGCAACTTACCTCGTCTTCATCATTCAGAGAAATTCATTCCGAAAACACATTTTATTCAAACTTGCCTTAGAAAATTTAAATTTTCCCTTAGGAAAATTCACAATTTGAGCACTGATTAAATTCTTCACTGAAAAAGTGTCAGCGAAGTTCAGAAGACCTAGAAATCCATCTATCATCACGAACGTCCAGTACCCAGAAGAAAATTTTCTTCAGAATGCTTCAAATCCATGGGTACCCAACAAACGGGTTCATTTAATTTTTGAAATTTGAACCTTAGAAAATATAATTTTCACCATTTTAAATTCATTCTTCGCCTGTGATCATTCTGTGTTGCTCCAGTTCGAGAAATTTGAATTCATTTTGCATTATCATCCACTTCTGACTTCATCACTGAGAAGACTTTGCTCGAGCTTCGAAAAATTTCACCACCTTGAGCTCTGGGTGTATTTTCTAAGAGAGAAAATAATTTGCCTTAGAAAAATTTTAAATCATCACACATTGAGAATTTGCCTTAGAGAAAATTTTGTTTGCCTGCTAGTGAGAAAAGTATCAACTTTCACTTGGAAAAAAAAATTTATTCGCCTAGCACACTTTTATTTCTCACTTCACTCCATATTTGAAAATATTTATACGCCTTGGCAATATTTTATTTTTTTATTTTCACCACTCAACATCTTGGGCGTATATCATACTTGAAGAAAATCTTGCCTTGGCATTTTATTTCCACCACCTCACACATATTACTTCACTACGCCCTAGAAAAAATTTTCACACTTCACACGCCTAGGCAACACACCTTGCAACATTCTCTAACACATCACCTGCCTTAGAAAATTTTCTAACACCTTATGACTCCCATCAACCCTTGGCGCCTAGCACACTTGAGAGGAAATTCAAAAATCACGCCCAATAGTCACCTTGGGCGCATTCTTGGTGTGGAGGAGGATAACGCCTTGGTATTTACCACTTTTCACCATGTCTAGGCAATATTTCTTACCTCACTTACCACCTCCATTCACCTTTTACCATCCTAACTTGGGCGCATTTGAGCATGTCCACGGGATGACTCTTCAACTTCCGTTTTTGTCTTCACTTGAGCTAGTTTGGGCGCATTTCTATGTGTGTGAAGGATAAAAACGTTTGACTTTGTTGACTCTCTCCTACCTTGGGCGCATTTTGATGCATGAGGGGGATGAAAACGTTTGACCTTGTTGACTAATTTGCCTTTTGGGCGCATTTAGGCATTGCTGGTGGATGAATCTTTTTCCAACGCCTTTGGGTGACTCTTCACCTTCCACTTTTCGTCCTTACATGCATGTATTTGGGTGCATTTTGCCCCTTGAGGAGGATGAAAAGTTTGACTTTACTTTGACCTTCCTTGCCTTGGGCGCATTTCACCCCTGCTGCAGGATGAACTTTGCAAGTTGGGTGCATTTGGAGGGGTGAGGCGGATTTCTCACACTTAGAAATTTTTCAACCTTTTCTTCTTTCAAGTTGGGCGCATTTTGCTAGGCCTGTAGGATTAACACGTTGACTTTGCTTTGACTTTCTCCAGTTTTAGGCGCATTTTGCCCTGTGTGAAGGACGAGCTTCATTTTCAAAAAATTTCCACGCCTCCTCATCAACTGGGCGCATTCTGCCATAGCAACTGGATGAAGTTTCAGACTTAGAATTTTTCATCATTTTTCGCCAATATACGTACCCTGCTATTTATAGTAAGCCCTCTGAATTTTGCACTTCTGAAGCCCGGAACGACTTGAAATTTTGCTCAATGCATCTTCATAACCTCATTGTCCCGTCGACACTACCACTTTTGGTCACCCTGCTATTTTTAGCACGTTTCTGAGGGTGGCTTACTATAAATAGTAAGCTCTTGCTTCTGATAGCTCCATTGCTCGGATCGACTTGAAATTTTAATGAGGCGCTCCTCACCATGTGACTTGTTGGCTGACACTGACGCATGCACTCAATTTACTATTTTTAGCCAGTTTCCAAATTGACTTACTATAAATAGTAAGTGCTCCGTTCGACTTGAAATTTTACCAGCAGACAGCCTGAAGCTGATCGCGGTGGTTTACACTGGTTTTCAAAAATTCTAACTTTTTACGCCTCTTTTTGGGTCTCGAAGCTGGAAACCCTAATTAGCTCTGCATGCGTATCAAAAGATCTCTGTTTGTCTGCATTTTTGTGGCACTGCGATCGGCTCGTGATTCTGAACTGCTGGGGAGCGGGTGTCGGGACACACCTGCTAAAAATAGCAAGTTCCTTACTGAGTGAGTATCTTCGTTTGCATGTCACACCATCGCGAAGCTCTCGAAAAACCCATCAGGAATCACCTGACATGCAAAAGAAACCTTGACATGCAAACCCTAAAAACGGCGTCGGAAGGCTGAATTCTAAAAGTGGTCGCCTCGTCTTGCATGTTACACCGTTGTGAAGGTCTTGAAAAACCCAGAAGGAATATGCCAACATGCAAAGAAAAACTCTACATCTGCACCCTGAAATTCGTCCTGGAAGCCGGACTGCTAAAAATAGTAAGTGGTCTGTTCTCGCTCAAATTTTGCACGCGAATAGCCTGATATGCTCTTAATGTTGTGTGACTGTCGGAATCTCAAAAATGCTGGCGAATTGCCCTGAATTTCACACTTACTAAAAATAGTAAGTACCTCAGAATCTGATGAAAACTTGCTGAGAGCCTGCTGGAAGCACACTGACAACAACGTTAAGCTCAATTTTCAATTTATTCTCTTTATTTGACCTTAAACTGACCAAAAACGATGAAACCCTAATCTTCAGACTTGGCCAAATTTTCGCGTTTAAGCTCAATGATGGACACAACCCCCGAAAGGCGGACATCAGAAAAGAGACAGAGCGGGAGAGAGAAGAAAACCCAAGCGAAAAGACCAGAACGGGGCAAAAATTAGGGGGTCCCCATCTTGAATGGGGCGATGTGTGAAAAGGTCACAACAGAACCCAATCAGTTTCCACAAACAAAGTCTCATTATTTTCACCACATTCAGTTATCATCAATCGAAGTCGCGGTGTGCTTTCAATCTTTATTTGATTCGGGATCCCTCTCCAAGGTAACCACATATGAGAGAAGTCAGTGGCGAAGTATCCATTTAGCTTTCTGGACCAATCTCTGCTCAATAGCATGACATAACCATTAGGTATGTCCACAACTGATATGTCAATACAACTTTGAATTATGGGGTCTGCTGCCAGTTGCATATGGATATTATTTAACTCTCCCACAATCGGAACTTCAGTCTTATCTAGCTGAGTCACCTTCTCGGTGGTTTGGAGTGGAATTAAACCCAACCTCTCACATACCTTCAAAGGCATGACATTACTTGATGCACCAGAATCGATCAAACAATTATGTAATAATTTTCCAAAAATTCTGATGGAGACGAGGAATGGGACTGGTTCTTCCTTCCCCTGATAAAACACTACTGGCTTTTTCCTTTCACTTGCCACATTATTCCTTTTCTCATCTTTTCTATTTAATTGAATCTGATTATCTTGGACAACTTTTGAGTTCTTCATTTGTTTTGCAAGAACGTCAGGTTGAGCTCTCTCCTCAATCTCTGTCTTCGGCTTGTCAGAAGCATTTGAAGAAATTTGTACCATACCCACAAAAGTTGAAGACTGTGGTCGAGTCTCCTGATCATTAAAGGGCATTTGGGGCACATCTTCTACCATGTTCGTGTTTTGTGCAAGACAGGATTGTGTGATAACAACATTTCTTGGTACATTGGGTCCTTCTTGGGAAGTACTTCTCATGGTAGGAGTTTCATTCAAACTTCCAAACAAAGTATTTCTAACCTCAGGGATCTTCATCAGCGCATATAGGGGAAGACTGACTTTCATCTTCTTGAATTCTTCCAACACATAGGAACTAAGCTTTTTTACATCTTCTCTAGGAGAATCCACCTTTTCGCTGCGTTCATCTTGGCGAGTCGGTTGTTGAGTTGCTTGTTGTTCACTTTTACCTTATGCTGCATTCTGCTGCTTGTACTCTAGAGAATCTCTTGGTAAACTCAGATTATTACTAGCATTGGGATGCGGCGGAGTTGTAAAATTATTTGGAGGTGTTGATGAAGTTAAGAGGTTCTTTTTGATGATAGTTCCTCTGATAAACTCTAGGAGCTCCACCTCCAGTCGTCTGAAAATCTTGTACCTCTCTTCTTCCTTCTACCAAGACGTTGTTGAGAGGTGGAAAAATATAACCATCTCTACTAAGAGGCTCTTCTGGTGATGCATATGTGGCGTGAGCCTCTAAAGGTGTTTGATAATTTGGCGTCCCCATAGGACCATTTGCTGAAGCTGGCGGAAATTGGTGACTAATTGGTGGGGGTGTGTAACTTTGAAACTCAGGTGGGAAATTGAAATCTTCTAAGATCAATGCCTGATCATATCTGGGTGCTAGGACTAATTCATATCCTGTAACTAGAGGGTTCTCTGTGGCCTCCGTATTCTTTGCATCTCTCTTGAGAATATCAACCACAACTTGGAATTCATGGCACTGAAGCTTAGAGTGCTAATTCATGTTATGTAACCTACACCATCCTGACATAGCGGCTTCAACCAGATAAACTCTGTCTATAGGATGACTCTCTGGAGGTGGTGGATTGTCCAATGGTGAAGGAACACCTCCATTGTAAGGCCCTGTATTCCAGGACCTCTTTTGAAATCCTTGATTGTTATTTCTATACCCATGATTGTTTTCGTGATTATATACTTGATGGGTATCTTGGTGGTTTGAAGGATTATTTTGATATCCTCGATTGGCACCTTGATGTGCTTGATAACTTTGTTGCATAGCTTGAATTTGATTATTTTGATTCTTGAGGTAGGTGACCTCAGTAGTCAGCCTTTTAACTTGTTCAACTAAGTCTTTCATCTCATCCTTTTTGTTGTGACCTTTTTCACACATCGCCCCATTGCAAATGGGGACCCCCTAATTTTTGCTTCGTTCGCGTCTTTTGGCTTGTTTTTGGTTAGTTTTCCTGTTGTCTCTCTCTCATTCTGTCTGTCTTTCCAGGGATGTGCCCGCTTGAATTGAAATTTTTGCTAGGTCTGAGAATTAGGGTTTTGAATCTTCTGGTCAGTTTAAAGTCAAATGGAATGAAAAAATCAATTTCTGAGCTCAGCACTGTTGTTAGGATACTTCGAGCAGGGTCCCACCGAATTTTCATTGAGTTCTGACAATTTTCTATTTTTAGTAAGTGTCAATTTGGGGCTTGTTTTCTTAAGATTTTCAAATTCTAACAACTGCACTGCACTTTGAACACTGAGAACTCATCACTCGCAAAATTTGAGCTGAAACAGACAACTTGTTATTTTTAGCAAGTCCAACCTTCGAGGGCAATTTTTAGGGTTTGCATGTAAGTTTTCTCAGCACATGTTAGCATTATCTTTCTGGGTTTTCTGAGAGCTTCGCAATGAGGTAACATGCAAACGGAACTGGTCACTTTTTGGGAACTTACTATTTTTAGCCTGTACTTGCATGTTGATGATTTTTCTAGGTTTTTCAAGATCTCTCAGGTAGTGTAACATGCATATTCATTCGACAGCTGGTTGGTCACTTTTTCAACCACTTACTATTTTTAGCAGGTTTGCTTCGACAGCTGCCCAACACTTCAAAATCATGAGCCCGATGACATGAAATAGAAACGGAGCTAAACAGAGGTCATTTGAGGCGCATGCAAGATGAATTAGGGTTTCAAGCTTTAGGACCCAAAATGAGGGGTCAGATGCCAAAATTTCCAAAAACCGAGGTATCCCATCGTGATCAACATCTTTCAAGGAGTCCACTGGTAAAATTTGAAGACAATCGGAGCACTTACTCTTTATAGTAAGCCACTTATGAAAACAAGCTATAAATAGTAAGTCACCATCAAGCACCAGTGTGAACGGGCAGGTCACCCCATGAGGAGCACAACATTCAAATTTCAAGTCAAACGGGGTTGTGGAGGTCATGAAACTGAGCAGTTACTATAAATAGTAAACCACCTCCAAAAACATGCTATAAATAGGTCAGCATGAAGCATCAGTATGAACAGGTCAAACAAGTAATGAGGACCCCATGGCACGAATTTCAAGCTGAATGGAGTTGCAGAGATTCAAAAATCAAGCACTTACTATTTTTAGCAAGCTTTTGCTGAGGAATTAGGGTTTCCTAAAATCAAGGGCGGAACACAACAGTCATGCAGAAGTAGCATCTAGTCACGATCAACACCCTTTAGGCAATCAACACGCAAAGTTTGAGCTCATTCTGAGCAGTTACTATTTTTAGTAAATTGCTAAAAATAGCAGGTGTAGGCAGGCATTAGGCGCCGGCAGTTCAATCACATCCCGAGGTTCAAAACAAAGCAAAAATCAAGCCTTCTGGAGCCGAAAATCAGTTCAAAACGCAAAATTTGGGGAACTTTCTAAAAATAGAAAGTTAGGGCAAGCCAGGGCTAGCATGCACAAACCACTTCAAATCAAACAAAACCATGAAAAATTCACTAAGTCCAAGGATTTTCAAGTCCAGCCAGTGAAAAGCGCCATTGAAGTTGAAGATTGAAGAAAAAGTTTCTAACTCTGTGAAACTTGAAGTAGACATGTTAAAATGCGCCCTTGAAGTTGGAGATGGCATGAAATCTTACTAAGTACTTCAAACTTGAAGCTGACCCCCTCATATGCCCCCTAAGCAAGGATGGGAGTTGAAATTTTTCTAAGTATGCAAAACTTGAAGTAGGCCCCCTCAAATGCGCCTCTACCTGGGAGGAAGCTTGAAAAAAAAAGTTTAAGTATGGAAAATTTGGAGTAGCTACCCCTAAGTGCACCTTTGCTTGGAGTTTGAGCTTGAAAAGAATCTAAGTCCTCAAAATTTGAAGCAGGGACCCTATATGCGCTTTGAAAGGAAGAAGAGGCTTAAAAGTTTCTAAGTGTTGCAAATTTGAAGCTCAACAACCCAAATGCGCCTAAGAGGTTGAGAGGGACTTGAAATTTTTCTAACGCACTCAAATTTGAAGCTTGATACCTCATATGCGCCCTAGCAAGGAAGAAGGATAAAATTTTACCAAGTGTTAAAAATTGGAGGCTCAAGGCCTCAAATGCACCTCCACTTGAAGATGGAGTTTGAAAAGTTTCTAAGGCATTTAAACTTGAAGAAGTATGACACCTTACATGCGCCTTGATCTTGAGGAGTTGGTGGTAAAAATTCTAAGTATGACAAGTCGAAAGTTGCTACTCCCAAATGTGCCTTGCATTGCATGAAGAGTTCATAGAATATTCTAATTGTTTAAAATTTGAAGTGGGCCCCCTCTTAGGCGTCTTGAATGGTGAAGGAAGGTTGAAAAATATTCTAAGTCTTTTAAACTTAAAGTAGAACCCTTTGAATGCGCCTTTGACTGGAGGAGTAAGTTGGAAAAGAATCCACGTGTTTGAAATTTGAAGCAGGCCCCTTCATTTGCGCCTTGAGAAGAAAAGGAGACTTGAAAATTTACTAAGTGTTTTAAACTTGAAGTCCACCCTCTAAAATGCGCCCTAACCCAAGTAAGGGTGTTGGAAATGCCTAAGTGTTCAAAACTTGAAGTAAGACCCCTCATTTGTGCCCAAGCTAATGGGAAGAGTTAGAAATTTTTCTAAGGCATAAAAACTGAAAGTTCACTACTCTATATGCGCCTGGACCTTGAGAAGGGTAGGAAATGTTACTAAGGCATTGAAACTAGAAGCTGACACCTCCAAGTGCGTCTAGGACAAGAATTAGGTATTGAAGGAATTTCTCTAAGGAAATTGGAAGTGCAGAGGGCTAAATGCGCCCAACTAGAGCAAGTGATTGGAAAATATTCAAGTATGGCAAAATGAAAGTCTAAAGGGTGAAATGCGCTTGGAGTTGGTGAAAATTTGTTTAAGTGTTGAAAATGAAACCCCAGACCCTCACATGCGCCTGAAGAAAATAAAGGAGAAGTTGAGGCTAGAAAATTTTCTAAGGCACAAAATAGCAGTTGATACATGAAAATGCGCCCCAGTTTGAAAGTGATTTGAAAATTTTCTTAAGGCAGGGAAAACGCAAAAGGGAGAGGTAAGATAAACTTTGATGATGAAATTTTTCTAAGGCATAAAATTCCACCTTCCTCTAGAGGAAAATACGCCCAAGTTGGTGAACGAGATAAGATTTTCAGAGGCATGAATAAAATTGGCGAGAAAAGGTCAGAAGGTGCCAACTTCACGAAGATGATAAAATTTTCAAATCAGAGCAAGGAAATACGCCTAGAGATGAAGATGAAGAATAAAATTGTTGGCCAAATATTTTTCTAAGGTTCAAAATTCAAAAATTAAATGTACCCCTTTATTGGGAGACACATGAATTCAACGCCTTCTGAGGGGAATTTTCTTCTGGGTATCGGACGTCTACAATGAGGAATGGATTTTAAGGTCTTCCACACTTTTCTGAGGCTTTCAGGACGAGGATTTTGATGGATACTTAAATAATGAAATTTTCTAAGGAAAAGAAGGAAAAGTTTGTGAAGAAAAAACGCATTGTATGATGAATTTGAAATTGAATGACTAGATGATTTTTGATCAAGTTCTTGATGAAAGCAATTTTTCTCAAGCCGGAGTTGGATGAAATACCAGAGTGAACACCTCAGCCGGTGGAATGAGAATGGAAGCTCAAGTCTCCAGATGCACCCTAGGGGGGATGAATGATAATGTGGAAATATTCTAAGGCATGAGGAATTTAAAGGAAAAAGTTGTGCTAAAGAAAAATGATGAACCCTATTAGATGAAGAGATCACTCAAACCTCGAGGATCAGAACATTGAGATCAGGTAAGTAAGGTGGGTTTATATTATGAAGTTTTTTGATGCTCTTCTCCTTGCTTGTTTTGCATGAGGAACGTCAAGACCAGGCGGTGATGACTTGAAGTAATGAAGCAAATGGTCCAAGATGACAGAGTCATGAAGCTAGTACTTGGAAGAAATGGCTAAGTGTTGGAATTTCTCCTCAAAGACCCAATATGCACCAAACACAATCAGGCGAGTGGCAAGGAGGAATAATCGAATCCAAGACAAGAAAGTCTTTCAAGTTCAGAATAGAGGGAAAGATGAAGTACCAAGTGTTAGAGATGATCCTCAAGCACCTCAAAGTTAAAGAATGATAGCAAGATGAATTGAAGGGCAAAGTGGAGGTCTTTCTTCAGCGTTGACCTAGAGGGTGTTTTTCCAGCATACTTCACCCAACCTGAAATGTAATGACATCAAGGATTAAAACCATCATCAAGCAGGAGAAAGAAGTAGCCATGTCAGTCCAAGAAGTTGAAGCCATGGTGATCTAGCTCATCTAGTTTGTAGTAAAAAAGAAGAACAGTGTGAACGCGTTTACAAACAAGAATCTCCTAGAAGATAGTGGCCATTAATTGCTCATTTATTGCCCCACTCCTCTTTGTGGCGGTTTTTCGGACGAATCTTGTTTAGGGCTGAGGTGGCACGATCTGGGCCGTCTAGCCGATTGTAATCTAAGCCGTCTGTTGGACTTGGCCAGCTATATAAAGGGGCATCCCCCCTCATTTGCACTAGTTAGACAGTAGAGATTAGAATAGAGAGATAGCTAGGTGATAGCTTAGAGGTAGCTTAGTGTAGATTGATACGATAGTTTGAAGAAGAGGGAAAGTTTTCCCTTTGAAAACTTTGTAAGAAATTGTTGTGAGCACTCTCTCAATAAAAAGATTTTTCATTGATGGTGAATTTCGTCTTTTGTTGTGAGTAGCTAGCAAGGTTTTTTCGTCCTTCTGATTTGAATAGTAGCTTAAAGTAGAGTAAATTTCATTCCATACAAGCAGATAGTAATAATGGAATGTGGTGTTTGATCTAAGCAAGCTTTGCTTATCCATACCACTAGCGGGCTCACTAATGATGTGTTCGCCTTGTGTGGTCAACTGGAAACATTGTGGACCTAACTTCGATCATAGTTTGAATGATGGTATGCATTGTTGTGATGGTATCTTCATGTCAAGCGGTGGTTTGAATATCTGTAGTCACCTCCTTTGAAGATTGCACCGACTTTGCGGAAGCTGTTCGATGCGAGGCAAAGCGAAGTCCGGTTGAAGTTTGCTGAAGTTGAGCTCCATATCCTGCACTTAGAATAGATTTAGACTCTCTAAACCCTGCAACCACTTTAAATTCAATACTTTCTGGTTAGAATAGGAAACCCGTGCTTCATTGCTAAATCTGTCAAATTGTGAAAACCCCTTCCTCTGCTGTTGAACAACTCTGTAAGTCCCCTTGAAATACCAACAAATCACATCGAGCCAACTAAGACTATTCGCATTGAAGGAACCTTGGAGTTGAACGTACGAACTCTCTCGCAATCTTAGCGTGCTGGATACTTTGATCAAGAGAGGATAGGGTAGCCATTGGTCACTTTATTCTGCATTGGTGCGGTCATGAAAAACACATCAACACTTTTCCTCTTGAATTTTGATTGGTGGCACAGTGTTTTGGAGGTAGACTAGCTACGTTGGTTGCATCTCGGACAAAGGCATCTCGAGATGGAGAACTAGTTGATTAGATGGCGCCTGTACTTGATAAGCTAGTTGGGGAATTGCATTAAGCGCCAGAACTTGTTGATTCTATGTTGAGCCGAACATTTGCATTTGATTATTTGCTGTAACTAGGCCAGTATATAGTGAGGGTCCAGTTATATTTTGCCCTAAAACTTGACTCACTTCAATAGCTTTAGCGTAAGCTTGCTTCATGTTTGCTAGGGGGGGTGAGATTTCACAAACATCGCCATTAATGGATCCAGAGTTGAATAGTAATTCTCCCTGGCATTAGCAATAACATAGGGAGCACACAATCTTGTGAGAGCCTTTTGGAACCTATTGTTGAATGCATGGATAGACTCTTTGTCTTGCCTCCTTACTTCTACAAACTGGCGATAAAGCTCTACAGGAGTAATAGGTATGCCAAACTTTCCTATAAAGGCTTCTTTCATTTGCTCCCATGATTTGATAGACCCCACTGGTAGGTGAATGAACCAAAAATGAGCCTCCTCTCCCAAAGAATATGGAAATAGCCTACAAGCCATGTCTGCATACACAATCTGCCTGTTTCGTAGATGATCTTCAAACATTTTGATGTGGTCTTTGGCAGTATAGTTTATATCGTTGACATGGAACTTGGTACATAAATTTTCTGGATTCTTCAGCATGTCATGATAATCAACAAATTCCAGTGGAGACGGGTTGTTAACCAACCAAGTAGCACCATTTTGAGTTAGTTGAACCATTGCTTGAATTGGTTGTCGTCGTTGATATACAATAACTTGGGTTGGCTGTTGTTGAGGTACAACAACTTGAATCAGTTGCTGTTGCTAAATAATTATTGGTGTAGTGACTTGAACTGATCTCGGTTGAGCAAACCTCGAAACACTTGGTGGAGTTTTGAACAAACTTGAAATTTCTTCTCTGCCTATTTCTCCTTCACTTGACTAAACCTCTTCACTTGATGGAACTTCTTTGCTCGATTGAACTTCTTTACTTGATTGGGTTTATTCACTCGATCGGACTCCCTTCTTTCTTGCTCTAGCTGGTAATTCTAATTCCACAATTCCTTGGATGAATTGGGTGTAGAGCTCAAAATTCTTTTCAACTTGTCTAGCGCAAATGAACTAATACGATCCAGGATGTAGCTATTCCTTTATTGGCAACGTGCTGGAGCGAGTGGCTGTCTCTAATTGAGCAAATCTCTTTCAATAGAACTTGAATCTTAATAGCCTTCTCCTCTTCTTCCTCCAACACAAAGCAAGTTAGCATATACTTAGCGTAGCTCCTCTTCGTTCTCCATGCGAGATTGTTCAAACTTGAGAGGATCCCTTCTTGATTGTCGTTGAATCCCAAATTCGACTGCAACACTGGAAATATCTCTCTATGCGGTAGCACCATCTTGATTCATGATATTTTCTTCTCCAACAAAATTCTTTACAAAAACCCTTTCCACTCCGATGTAGCTGTATGTTGTAACTATTAAGGCCCTCCTTCTAGCGCCAATTCCTGTTGATGTGTTTTTTTATGACCACAACAAATAGCAGAATAAAGTTACCAATGATGACTCTATTCTCTCTTGATCAAAGTATCCATCATGGTAAGATTGCGAGAAAGTTCATGCATTCAACTCCAAGATTCCTTCCATGCAATGGATAGTCTTAGTTGGTTCGTTGTGATTTGCTAGTATCACGAGGGGACTTACATAATTGTTCGACAGCGGACAACAGACAGCAGACTAAAGGGTTTTCAGGTGATTCAAAAGATTTGTCAAGTAAGTGCAAGCTTCCTAATACTAACTAGAAAATGTTGAATTTAAATGGGTGCAGGGATAAGAGAAAAGCTATGGATTACTCTATGCACGGGATGTGGAAATTGACTTCAGCAAACTTCAACTAGGCTTCGCTTTGCCTCGCTTTGGACAGTTTCCACGGAGTCGGTGCAATCTTCAAGGGAGTGGCTAAGGATATTTAGATTACAATTCAACATGCAAATACCATCACAACGATGCATACAAACATGCCAATCATAATTAAGTCCAAAATGTTTCAGTCGACCACACAAGACAAACTTACCATCAGTAAGCTCGCTAGTGGTATGGATTAGATAAGCTCTCTTAGATCAAACACCACATTCCACAGTTCTATCTACTTGCATGAAATGAAATTTATTCTACTTTAAGCTCTACTTTAGAATTCTAAATGATTCAGAAGGACGGAAAAGCCTTGCTAGCTACTCACAACAAAAGATGAAATCATCATCAATTAAAACTTTTTTTATTATGAGAGTGTTCACAACAACCTTTTACAAAGTATTCAATGAGAAAGCTTTCCTTCCTCTTCAATCTATGTTATCAATCTATGCTAAGCTAAGTTGTCTCTTTAATGCTCTCTACATTTAATGAATTACAAATGAAGGGGGATGCCCCTTTTATAGATGGCCAATTTCAATGGACGACCCAAATTCAATTACAATGAAGGGCTCAGATTGAGCCACTTAAGCCCTAAACAAGGTTCACCCTAAAAACCGCCACCAAGAAGAGTGGGGTAATAAACGACAATTAATGTCCATCTTCTAGAAGATTCCTGTCTGGAAACACGTTTGCATTGTTCTTTCCCTGACTGCAAACTGAATGAGTCTGATCATCATTACTTTGACTTCTTCCTTAGCCTTGAGGGAATTTCAGTGCTTGAGGATGATCTTTAATGCCTAGGTCTTCATGATTTCTCCATCCTCATCTTGAGGGATTTTCTTATCTTGGACTTGACCATCTCTTCCTTGCCACCGACCTTCCTAAGTTGGGTGCATATTAGGTCATTGTGGAGAAATTCCAACACTTAGCCATTTCTTCTAACATCTCCCTTCACAACTGAGATATCACGGAGGAGATTGAAACACATAACCTTATCTCCTTCCACAGTTGTAATATTGTCCCGAAGTATTTGCTCCATCACTTCAAGTCCTCCCACTTTCGTCCCGACGTTCATCCTGCAAAACAAATAAAGAAAAGAGCATCAAAACATTTCATAATATAAACTTACTTCACTTACCTGATCTCAATGTTCTAATCTCCGAGGTCTGAATGATCTCCAGATCTAATAGGGTTCATCATTTTTCTCTAGCCAACTTTGCTTTCTTCATAGCTTTTCATCATGGGTGCATTTAACATCTGTGTGCTAGGGCGCATATCATCTTGATGTTTTTATCTTCTTGCCTTAGCAATTTCATTCACCTATCTTGTCCATCTTCTCTTAGGAGCTTGACACTTCATCTTGAGGGCGCATATGTAGGCTCTTGCTTCATTACCTGCCTTAGAAAATTTTGATGTCTTCATCCATTCCCCCTTTGGCACATTTGAGACCCCTTTAGCTTTTGTTTCTTCCCTTAGAAAATTACGCACCTTGATGTCCCTGTCTTAGAAAAATTTTATTTTCTTTGGAAAATTTCATCAACCAGGCACCCATTGTCCACTGTAAAATCTCAGGTAAGGGAGTGAGAAGCTTCAAAATTATTCCCTTAGAAAAAAAATCCAATACCCACAAAAAATTCTCCTCAGAAAATATATTATCCGTGTGTACACATGAGAAGGGGTACATTTTTTGTATTGATAATAGTTTAAGCACAGTACATCAACAATCAGCTGATAAGCAAGATTACAAATTGACAGAATATCAACTTAAATCAGCTGCTGGAAATACATACCGACACAAAAAGCAGCCAGCTCAATACAAATGAAAAAAAAAACAAACTACAAACAATACACGGACTGCACCACAGTATAATCATGAGGAAGACCAAACACAGACTGAACAAAAGCTAAAGACTTCTGCATAAGAGCAGCAACTTTAAACATAGTATCTAGACTGTAATTCCATGCTGTGACCCCCAACTGAGTAGGGCGTTAACAGCCTCAAGACCTTCGTTGGTGAATGAATGAAAGCCTTTATCTTTAACAGCTTCCTCTTTCCTATTTGTTTTCTTGATTTCTTCCTTTAACTTTCCCAAGGCTAGCAAGAATACAGCCAGATTGGACTGCCCCTGGTGCCCTGCTTCCCATCGAAGCATACCTCCTACTGAATTGGACCCACACCATCCTTGAAGAGCTTCAGGAACTTGTTCTCTGCAATCTCCAAAGCATCCACAACCCTTAATCCAACGACGCCTCCACGATGGCAAAGAAGGCCCATGAATCAGGCCCACTTGCAGACCACCTGTCTCGAAATCACCATTTTCTTCATTTTTCGTTTACACGTTTTCCATCAGAAGGGGTACATTTGATTTTTCCACCCTTGAAAAATATTTATCTCTAAGGTTAGCACATTCCACCTCCATCTTTGAGCGCATCTTTAAAAAGCTCATAAAACTTATCTTATTTCCCTTCCAGCATCTGGATGCATATTAGGGGGTCTACCTTCATTCCAACACCTTGGAAGATTCTCCACCAACCTCATGTTGTTAAGGCGCATTTGACCCCTCCTACTTTTAGTTTTGACACTTAAAAACTTTTTCTATCTCTTCTCCACTTGGGGTGCATTTGGAGGGTCTTGGTTTTATTTTCAACACTTAGACACTTTCTAACTTACCATCTCAATATGGGCGCATATGGGAGTTCCTACTTTTATTTTTGATCACTTAGAAACTTTGTTGGAGTCATCTTAGAGCTAGGGCGCATTTGACCCTCTGTGCTCAGAAATTTTTTCAACCTTCTTCCTAGGGATGGCGCATTTCACTAGGCCTACTTCCAATTTCCATCACTAGCCAATTTTCATGCAATCATCTTGTCAAGAGCACCTTCCAACGGGTCCACTTACACTTGAGGGCGCATTTGCCACCTCCTGTCTTCATTTCAAACACTTGGAAAAATTTCCACTTATCTTTCCTTACCTTGGGTGCATTTGAGGCCATATGCTTCAAGTTTCAATCACTTAGAAATTTTTCAAATCATCTCACCACTTAGGCGCACTTTGGGGTCATGCTTTTAGTTTTCCACACTTAGAAAATTTCTTACCCTCACCATGGTGACTTGGGCACATTTCCACCCCTGTACTTTCAATTCACTTGCCTTAGACAAAATTCAAGTCTCCTCCAACTTCTTAAGGCACATTTGGCAGGGGGAGCTTCCATTTTCAACACTTAGAAGAATTTCCAAGTTCTCAAGGTGCCAAGGATGCATTTGACTTTCCCTCCTACCAGTTTTCAACACTTAGAAAGTTTTATTACCTTGCCTCATCATGGGCGCATTTTGGAGGGTCCACTGCCAATTCCTAACATTTCAACCATCTCCTTGACTAGGACGCATTTGAGGTGATGAGGAATTTTCAACGCCTTGGACAAATTTCTCCATCAAACTCCAAGTTGGGTGCATTTACAAGGTGGTAATGCCATTTTACATGCCTTAGAAAATTTCCTCATCTCCTTATCTTTAGGTGCATTTGGGAGGGTGAACTTCCAGTTTGAGCACTTAGCCAAATCTCCAACACGCCCTCCTAACTTGGGCGCATTTTAGGGGTGGTGAAGGAATTTTCCAACACTTCGAATATTTTGATGTCTCCATCACAAACTTGGGCGCATTTAGGGGGTGAGGGGGAACTTTCATATTTTTTCGTCCTTTTCCTTGTCCATTTGGGTGCATTTTAGGGGTTGAGGAGGAATTTTCATTAACTTAGAAACTTTCCTTGAGTCAACTTCTTGCTAGGGCACATTTCCATGGGGTGGCTTCCATTTTCCAAACACTTAGACAAAATCCATGCCAGCCTCTCAACTTGGGCGCATTTAGGGGGTGATGCAAGAATTTTCAAACACTTAGCGAATTTTCTCCATGCTTCTCCAAGTTGAGCGCATTTGGGGTCCTGTCAGGGAATTTTGACAACTTAGAAACTTTTTCCTCCATCCCACTCCAAGTTGGGCACATTTGAGGGGGTCTATAGGAATTTTTTATGACTTAGGCGTTTTCCAACCTTCCTCATTAAGCATGGGCGCATTTCAAGGTAGCTACTTCTAGTTTTCACTTGCATGCTTTAAAATTTCCATCTGACTACTTAGCCAATTTCTCGGCCTGCTAACCCTAGTTACTATTTTTAGTAAATCCTTGATTTTCATACTTTCGCAACTTGGATTGACTTGAAATTCACTCCATGGGGTCCTCATGACCTGTTTGACCTGTTCACACTGGTGCTTTGTGTTGACCTACTATTTATAGCCCTGCTTTAGAAGTGACTTACTATAAATAGTAAGTATTTAGATTGCGTTCAGATTTCACTAGTGGATTGCTTAAAGGAAGCTAATTGCGATGGGATATATTACTTTTTCACTTTTCTCAATTTTTACCCCTCATTTTGAGTCCCAAAGCTGGAAACCCTAATTTGACTTGCATACGCCTCAAATGGCCTATGTGTGACCCTGTCTCTATTGCATGTTGCTAGCACCGTTCATGATATTGAAGTGTTGGGGAGTTGTTGGAGTGATCCTGCTAAAAAATAGTAAATGTTTGAAAAAGTGACCAACTAGCTGCCGGATGAGTTTGCATGTCACACTGCTCGAGAAATCTCAAAAAACCCAGAAAAACCTAGTAAACTGGTCTGCATGCGAGCATTGACTAAAAATAGTAAGTTCCTGAAAAATGATCAACTTTCCTTGCATGTCACCTTGTTGCGAAGCTCTTGAAAAACCCATAAGGAATATCCCAACATGCATCAAAAAATTCTACATGCAAACCCTAAAATTGGCTCCTAAAGTTAGGACTGCTAAAAGCTATCATCTTGGTTTGCATGCTATACCATCGCGAAGGTCTCGAAAAACCCAAAAAGATTCTCCAAACATGCATTGAAAAAGCACACATGCAAACCCTAAAATTTGTTCCCAAAGGCAGAACTTGCTAAAAATAAAAAGTTGTCTGTTTGCACTGAAATTTTGCAAGTGAGGAGTTCTAAGCATTCTAAGTGTAGTGCAACAACCAAAATTTGAAAAAAACCCCTAGAAAATAGGCCCCTAATTGGTACTTACTCAAAATAGTAAGTTGTTAGAATTCAGTGAAAACTGAGTGGGAACCTCTAACAGCAGTGCCAAGCTCAGATTTCAATTCGCTTACTCAATTTGACTTCAAACTAGCATGAAGAAAGCAAACTCTAAAATTCTTAGACTTAGCCAAAAAAAATCCAACTTTAGGCCCAAAAGATGAGCACATCCTCGGAAAGACAGACAAAACCGAGAGAGACAACAGGAATGCAAACCAAAACCAAAGCCAAAAGACCCAAATGGAGCAAAAATTAGGGGGTCCCCATTTTGAATGGGGTGATGTGTAAAAAGGTCACAACAACCCCCCCCCTCTTAGTATAATCATGTGCTCAACAGATCCTTCTCTCTAAAGGGGAAGGCCTTCACTTTCCTTCAAAGAGGTTGAAGGAACCCCAAGAGCATTAGAAAGGCAACTTTCAGTAGAAGGGGCTAGCATAACTTGTTCCCTAGAATCTTCCTCACAAGGGCCAACAATCACCTTGAGGAGCAATTTCTCGCTCCAAGTTGTTTGCCCTCACAAAAGACATCCACTTCAGCTACGATAAAGGTTACTCTAGTGCTAGCATTTTTCTCACCTCTTTTTCCTTTGTTTTTCCTAGTTTCCTCATTGTCTCTCTTAACTAAACTTAGACAAATGTTCATCAAATGTCCTATTTTTTAACAGTTTTGACAAACACAGGGCTAAGTTCTCATAGAGAATGTTTTGTGATCAATGTCCAAGCTTAGATTCCAACACTTTGGAATTAGGAAAGATTTTATTGACTTCAATCTTCACATAGTATAATGCAAAAGCCATTCTACTTCTACTTTTACTGGTATTATCAAGAGTCAAGAAGTGCCCAAAAGAGCTGGCAATATCGACAATGATCTCCTCATCATAGTACTCAAAAGGAAGTTTTGGTAGGCAGATCCAAGTTGTGGCTAAGGTAAAAGGGTTAGCATCCGAGTCAAAACCAGGCTTCCATTTGCAAAGTGAGAGGCTTCTTGAAGAACCAAGGGCCACTTACAAGGACCTCAGTGTAGTCTTCCTTCAAAGAGAATGAAAACAAGAAAATTCCTTTGGGAAGAGCACTCACCTCAATGTTTCCTTTGACCCACCATTTTTAGCATGTCCATTTATGAACTAACTTGATATTAAGGCATCTCTCAAAGAATTTCCCAACTAGCGTGTTTTTCATTCTGGAGACATCATTTTGTCCTCAATCTTGAAGGAGAGACCTTCCTTAGATTCCCTAAAGGAAATGCCCCCTTCCCCCTTCTTTAGAAAAGAGGATTTAAATAGATTCAACTAGGGAATTGCATCTCGATTTTCAACAAGGCTTAGTTTTTTCTGGATGAAGCCCCTAGATAAGACAAGGGAGGACCCATGTGGGAGCCATTATCCATAGCAGTAGTTTCTTGCTCAAAACCGACATAACTCATTTCAAATTGCATTCAATGTAAATGTTATGGTTTTAATACTTCTAATAAATAAATTATCTTAGGATGAATTGTCACTCTTGATGACTAAATTAAAAATGTTATAACCTAATTGGATTTAGTTTTTGTTGATAACATGTCTACTTAAATGTGTGTTATCCCTTTTTGGACTAACTAGAGACTAATGCTCTCGTGGTGATATGTCTGTGATAAAATTGAATGGTCTTGCAAGTACAAGGGTGAAAACAATGTGGACTTAGCAACTTTGCTATGAGAGTGATTCCAATGTCAACCGACCCTACTTCTATATCCTTAAAGGTTGAGTTGCAATTAGAAGAATTAATTGGTTGTAATTACCTTGCTAATGTTCACGTTATGACAATGACCCTTAGTTGGTCACTATGATTTTTAGTTATCATTGATTATTCCTTTCTGCCTCCTAGATACTCTATAGAAAATCACATGTAGAAGGATAATTGATCCATTGGACCCTATTGGATGAGTATCAATTAATATATGCTAGGGATTGACTTCTTTGAACTACCATGCTACTAAGGTAGATAATGATGAATAATAATAATTTATATCTATAGATAACAAATAACAAAAAAAAAATAGAAACCAATTAGAAAGAAAAAAAGGGGAAAAGTGGGGTCTAGGGAGCTTACCAAACTAGAGTTTGAAAAATTGGGAAAAATTAAGAGATTAAACCCTTCTTCTAGAGAAGGAAACTGACCATTCAGCAAGGGTATTGTTGTGACCTTTTCACACACCACCCCATTCAAAATGGGGACCCCTAATTTTTGCTCCATTCTGGTCCTTTTTGGCTTTGGTTTTTGTCTCTCTCTCGCTGTCTGTCTCTTTTCTGGTATGCCTTTCCTGGGACGTTCCCATCTGTGAGCTTAAACGTGAGATTTGGCCAAGTCTGAAAATTAGGGTTTCCATCCTTCTAGTCAGTCCGAGATTGAATAAAGTGAATAAATTGAAAACAAAGCTTAACGTTGTTGTCAGTATGCTTCCAACAGGCTCTCAACAAATTTTCATCAAATTCTGACTACTTACTATTTTTCGTAAGTGTGTAATTGCAGGCAATCTTTCAGCATTTTTGAAGTTTTAACAGTCACACTGCATTTAGAACACATCAAGCTGCTCGTGTGTAAAATTTGAGCTGAAATAGACAACTTACTATTTTTAGCAGTTCAGCTTCCGGAGCCAATTTCAGGGCTTATATGTAGAGTTTTTCGACACATGTCTGGAGATTCCTTCTGGGTTTTCAAAGACCTTCGCGATGGTGTGACATGCAAAGCAAGATAACAACTTTCAGAGTTCAGTCTTCCGAGGCTATTTTTAGGGTTTGCATGTCAGGGTTTTCTTTGCATGTCGGCATATTCTTTATGGGTTTTTTGAGAGCTTCGCAGTGATGTGACATGCAAATGAAGATAATCACTTATTCAGGAACTTACTATTTTTAGCAGATACATCCCGACAGCCGCCTCCCAACACTTCAGAATCATGAACTGATCACAATGCAACAGAAATGAGAATAAAGGAAGACTATTTGATATGCATGCAGAAAAAATTAGGGTTTCCAGCTTCGGAGCCTAAAAAGAAGGGTTAAAAGTCAGAATTTTCAAAAACCGGTGTAAACCACCGCGATTAGCATCCTTCAATCTATCTGCTGGTAAAATTTGAAGACAAATGGAGCACTTACTATTTATAGTAAGTCATTTTGGAAACAGGCTAAAAATAGCAAATTAGTTGCATGCGCCGATGTCAGCAGGCAGGTCACGTGGTGAGGAGCACCTCATTCAAATTTTAGAGCAAACAGAGTTATGGAGGTACCAGAAATGAGAGGTTACTATAAATAGCAAACCACCTCCAAAAATATGCTATTTTTAGCAAGTCAACCCGAAATGGCAGTGTCAGCAGGGTAATGGAGTCATGAGGATCCAGTGTTCAAAATTTCAAATTGATCTGAGCTTCGGAGATGCAGGAATTGAGGGACTTACTATAAATAGTATGGCATGGATAAGCTGGCGAAGAAGGAAAAATGGCTAAGTATTGGACTTCATCCTGCAACTACCTGAAAATGCACCCAAGTTGATGAGGAAGCATAAAATTTCTAAGGCATGAGTTTCGTCCTGCTCACTGGGTAAAATGCGCCCAAGTTGGTGAAAGCAAAATGCTAAAAAAGTCTAAGTATGAAACTCGTCCACCTCCTAGGCTCAAATGCGCCCATGCTTGGAAAGTCAAGGAAAGTCAAAGAAGTTCATCCTTCAGCCATATCAAAATGCACCCACCTTGAGAGTTTGAATGTTAAATTTTTTTTAAGTACAAATATCCTCCACCACCCCCCAAATGTGCCCATCCTTCATGTAGGCTCAAATGCGCCCAAAAAGAAAAGAAGTCAAAGGAGTCAACAACTTTCATCCTCCTCCCAGGCCTAAATGCGCCCAAATGGGGCCATGTAAAGACAAAAATAGGGAAGGTGAAGAGTCACATGCTAAGGCGTGGAAATTTAAAATCCTCCTCACCCTCTTATATGCGCTCATCCTCCTCCTAGGCTCAAATGCGCCCAAAAGAGGGCATGTGAAGACAAAACGAGGAAGCTCAAGAATCACGTTGAAGCTTCATTCTTCTCTCTCTCTCAAATGCGCCCATACAAAGTCAAAAAGTCAAGAGTGTTTGAAGTGTGAAATGCGCCCAAGTTGAGGTAAGTTAAAGGGTGAATAAGGAGTGTGGGGGTGGAATTTAAGATTAATGTTGCCTAGGCGTTGGAAGTGAAGTCTTCTAGCAAGGGTAATATGCGCCCAAGGCACAAAGAGGAGGAGTTTAAATGTTCTAGGCGTTGAAGGTGCTAGGTGATGAAAATTTTTCAAAGGCAAGATGAATATCCTTCTTCACACATGATATGCGCCTAAGGTGGTGAATGAAAAATAAAATATGCTAGGCGCCTTCATGAAAAATAAAAAGTGAAGTTGATGAAATTTCCACCACTGACAAACGAATAAAATTTTCTAAGGCAAATTTTCAAAGTGCAAGGTGATTCAAAATTTCTCTAAGGCAAAATATTTTCTTCCTTAGAAAATACGCCTAGACAGTAAGGTGATGAAGTTCTCCTTGAAGCACGAGCAAACTTTCTAGTGATGAAGTCAGAAAAATTGGAATTGCAAGACGGATTAAAAATTTTCTCAAGTCAGAGCAACAGGATGTTCACAGAGATGAAGAATGGATTTAAAGTGATTGAATAATAATTTTCTAAGGTTCAAAATTTTAAAAATTTAAATGAACCCGTTTGTTGAGTACCCATGGATTCAAAAAATTTTGGAGAAAATTTTCTTCTGGGTACTGGACGTTTGTGATGAGGAACGGATTTCTATGTCTTCCGCACTTTGCCAAGGCCCTCAGCATGAAGAATTTAATCGGTGCTCAAACTGTGAATTTTCCTAAGGGAAAATTTTAAAATTTTCTAAGGCAAAGTGAATAAAATGTGTTTTCAAGATGAATTTCTCCAGACAACGAATTTGAAGTGAATTGCCTAGATGATTTCGATCGAATTCTTCATAGATGAATTTTCCAGAGCGTCAGAGATGATTCAAATTTAAAATTTGCAAGACAGAGCTTTGACTGGGGAATTAAATGGATTAAAAGATGAAATTTAATTAAACATTTTCAAAAGTAAATTGAGATATGCCAGTCAAAGTTGAACTTCTAGAAGGTTGAGATTCTTGGACAAGTGTCAGAAATACTAGAGAGGGAAAATTCGAATTCTTGAAGTGGCGTAGTGGAAATTTAATGCATTAGCTATACTTAGCTCCTTCTAGAATTCAATTTTTGCTATAAAATTGAGAGGTTTCTCACTTCTTTTTCACAGTTGAAGTTCAAATTTGCTCTGAAGGTGAAGCTGAGTTTATTGCTGAAGACTGAAGTGCTGAAGGAGTTTGAAATTTTGCTGTGGCTGCAGTTGTTGAAGAAATTCACATTTTTGAAGCAAGTGGGTGAAAGGCGTTGTAAGTTGCTGGAGGTGCGCACTTGCTAAATTGCTGAAAGTGTGAAGTGCGAACTTGCAAGAGTAAAGTTACTGAAATCTGCACTATGCTAAGTCTCTTGAAGTTGCTGATTGCTAGAGTAAAGTGGGCGATTTTATTAAAGCTTGAAGTTGCTAAGTGGCTGAAGTTAAAGCTTACTTAGAAATCTTTTCTAAGTATTGAAGTTCAAAATCTGTTGAAGAGAAGAAGCTGAGGTTTGCGAATAAGAAATGTTATTGCAGCTTCTCAAGTTCTTGAAGTTGACTGGCAGCCCCTACACTATATTTTATTTATTTTATAAATTAATTTGCTGATGGATGTTTATTATGTTACAGATGGCTGAGGCAAGGACAACTGGCAAGGACAACAATGGTGCATCCAGGCAAGTTGTTATAAAGAAGCTGAGCAAGACATTTATGCCAAAGTCAAAGTTCACTTCGAAGTTGGGCAAGCTGACTGATACCAATTTGGGCTCTTTCAAGTTGGAGGCATTCAGGAATAAGATACTGGGAATTGGTCATCATCATCCTTCAGACACCTCACAACATTGTTCGAAGTGGATTGTATGCAGCTACTAATTTCCCACCAGCTATTCAGTGTCCGGAGCTGATGATGGAGTGCGCCAACTGTAACGAGAAGGAACAAAGATCAATCATGTCACCAGATGGACAAGTGCTTGCCAACCTCACTCTTTCAACTATTGGCGAGGCTTTTGGAATCCCAGTGCATAGGAACATGGTTTGCAAGTCCAAAGAACGAGCTGAACGAATGTACACTACTGCATTCGAGAGATGTACAGAGACAATCAATACTCACTGGATGAGTAATCCCAGGCCTTCTCGTACGAAGCTTCCAAGACAAATCATAGCAGACGACTTGAAGCAGGATTATTGTGATCTCATTATGATGTTGAGCAGGGTTGGAGGTTGCCCGCAGTCATTTATTTTTGAGCCGTGGATGTTCTATTACATCAACCTCATGCTGGAAGGAAAGGAGTACGTCAACTGGGTTGCAATGATCAGTGACAACTTGCACGAGCAGCTCCTGAGCTTGAGAAGAACGAAGACATTTTTTATGAGCTCTTACATCATTTACATGCTGGCTTGTATGACGAAGTACATAGGAATTTCATACAAGGAACCTATTGGTTGTGGCTCTCACCAATTCAAAATTCATGAGGTTTGTCCGCAGTTGCATTTGGCTAGTACTACTCATTACAAGCGTGCCAATGACGCCTTCACCATGCACATCACGAGAACACTTCAGGATCGGATGCATCACAGAATCTCAAAGGAAGCCCAGGAATTGATTGAGAGGTATGGGTGCTAGTTTATACAATTTTCGAAGTTCTCTTACATTAGGCTGCAAGGTTTTTCTTCATATCCATATAGGTTGCCTAAGTACCCAACCAACAAAATATTGATGTTAGAGATATCTAGGCAATTGGTTGCCTACGATAAAATCCAGAAGAAAAAGAAGAAGGGAGGTGTTGACTTCCCAATTTTCATGGGTAATTCTGATGAGGTGTGTCCTTCATTACAGGCAACTAGATAAGCCGAGAGCGAGCTTTAGTTTTATCACTTTTCATATCACACTGGCAGACAACACTATGATCCGCATAACAACATTAGATGGATACTGTCAGAAGAGTTTAAACACAAGGCAAATGTTGAGGATTATTGGGCTAATGCATTAGACGAAGCAGAGGTCAAGAAGAGGATGTTCTCTAGGCTGCCAATAAGCATGATCAGGGAGTGTGAAGTCATTCTGGTACCAGACCAAGTGAATGAGGACATAGACGTTGTCCATCCAGATTATGAAGCAGTAAGAAATACTCCACTTCCACTCCCGAATTGGTCAAATCCTGAGATAGCAGATTTGGACACACTTTCCATTCCGGTCTTGACATTCACTAGGGCATGGGTTGACAGGCGTGTGAATAGGCTGAAGAGTAAGTCGATTGCATTGACTTACAATTTGATGGGTGATCACAGGACACCCACAACCAGCAGGAAGAAACAAATCACACGAGGTCCAAAATCTAGAAGGAAAGAGCCAATTCGGCAGGAGCCTGTTCAGTCGGAGCCTCCACGAGTTGCAGTTGAATCACCCACGCCATTGGAGACACGTTCTCCAAGTATACAGGAGGTTTCCTTGTTTGCTGATCAAAGAAATGCATTGAATTAGATGCAAGCGGTATAGGAAAATAATCAGCCTCCACGGAGAGAGTTAGTTGGCCAGAGCGTCAACGCACCTAGTAGAGATGATCAGCAGACTGATGAGGGGACTGCTACTGACCCTCAGTTTCAACAAGAGTTAGAGACGGCTTTGGATGATGATGATATAGTTTCAGGAGATACTTAGCCACTTGAGGATGATGAGCCTCGCCAGAATGATATAGAAGTTGAACAAGTCCATGAAGGAGAGGCACAAGAACAACAGCCATTTGATATACAGTATACAGTACCTGATTGGCTTAGAGATAGGATGAGAAGAAGCCCCAGTGAAGAGTTTGATCCAGCAGTTGAAATGGAAGAGTTTTTGAATAGGATCAACGCACCTCCACAGAAGAAGAGCGCACGAAAGTTTTCAAAGATTTCCACCTAAGAGGATGGCTCTCGCACCCTTCACATGGCAGTGCCACATGTTGATTGTGACCGAGATGAAGCAGTACCTGAGAATTATGTGGTCACAACTTTGGAGTTAGGACGCCCCACTGGTGCACAGATTGTAGAGGAGTGTGATAATTTCTACCTCGCCCTCAAGGACAGATTATTCAAAAAGGAAGGAAAGTATAAGAAGTTGAAGAGAGAGCATAAGGCTTTGAAAAGATATGTGCAGCAATTGTCTCGTCCTCATGGGCAGGAGATTCTAGCGATAGAGCTTCCACCTGAGATACCTAGAGAGTCAAACAGTGGCTTGTTGGAGTTAGGGAGGATGGCACAGGAGGCAGACAAATGGGTCACGAGAGTTCGTGTTGAGACAGAGAAGTTTATGGAGGACCTTGCTCTTGCTTTTCGGCAGGCCTCTAGTATTTTGGCACGAATGGAGGCAGTTGATCAGGCCTGGGGAGATGCTTTTGTTTATCAGAGCAAGGTTATTCAGCGTCTTGAGGCATTGAGGCATGTTCCTTTGCGGTTGCTGATTGATGGAGGGGTCATTCAGGAGAATGACAGGTATGAATTTTCTAGATGGTATTCTTTAGCAATCATGGGACGTGGTTTCTTCGATGCGGCATAAGCGGATTCAGCCAGAGTACGGAAGGCTATGGCCAATATCATTGATGGAGTCCAGAATACTTTCGAGGCCATATTGGCTAGGCGGTTGAATCCAGATGAGGTAACTGTTGATAATTTGAGGGGTAGGCTGGTGCCTTTCTTCTCAAAGGTGAAGACCTTTATGCAGGATGACTTTGAGAACACCTCTACTTTCTCCAGCTTGATCCAAAGCACACAGGATTCCTTAGTTGCTTGGAGAAAATCTTGTGCACGACATGAGACGTCAATCACTATGTTAGAGTTCCAGCTTGATTGTGTTCCACCTATTTCAGTTCAGGAAGTTGAGGCTGTACTTGGCAGGTTCATTGAGTTTGCAGCCAGAGAGAAGGAGAATGGGAATGCACTACTGGACGATGATCTTCTAGAAGATTGATTGTGGACATTAATTGCCTTTACTATTTTTGGGAGTGAGTGGGAATCTTTGCTCATTTATTACACCACTCCCCATTCTGGCAGTTTTTAGGATTAGGGCTGAGGTGGCTTAATCTTAGCCACTCTTTTGATTGTAATCTTAGCCGTCCATTGGACTGGGCTATCTATAAAAGGGGGGAGCCCCCTCATTTGTATCTCATTAGACATTAGATTAGACTAGAGATTGGAGATCAGAGTAGAGGCTAGAGCAAAGAGGCATTTTGTTTAATAGCTTAGCATAGTGTGGAGAAGAAAGAAAGTTTTCCCTTTGAAAACGTTTTTGGAGATTGTTGTGTAAAACTTTCATGATAATAGATCTTTTCATTGATGGTGGAATTTATCTTTGTCATGGATAGATAGCAAGGTCTCTTCATCCTTTCGGATCCAAGTAGTACAAAGTAGCATAATTTTCATTTCATGCAAGTAGCTTACTTTGGATGTGTGGTGTTTTAATTGAGGTAGCTTCATTTCATTCCATACCACTAGCAACTTGTTGATGATAAGTTCGCCTTGCGTGGTCGACTAGAAATTATCTTGAGTTTAACTTCGATTGTGATTTGTATGCTTATATGCATCGTCTTGATGGTATATGTATGCTAAATTGTAATCTGAATATCTTTTGCTATCCCTTTGAAGATTGCACCAATTTTGCTAAAATTGTCCGACGTGAGGCTAGGTGAAATTCGGTTAAAGTCTGCTGAAATTGAGCTCCACATATCTTGCATTTAGGATAGAATTTAGAATTTTCTCATCCTTACACTCATTTACTTTCCGTTCATCTTTGGCTAGTTTTAGGAAAATGTACTTATTGCTAAATCATCTGCATTATACAAATCCCTTCCAACCATCCATTTATTGTTAACTGCAAGAATCCTGAACAATTGTGTAAGTCCCCTCGTGAAAACAACAATTCACATCAAACCAACTGAGGGTATTCTAAGTATTTCGGAACCTTGGAGTTGAACGTGCGAACTTTCTTGCAATCTTAGCGCACGAAATACTTTGATCAAGAGAGAACGGAGTAGCCTTCGGACAACTTTGTTCTGCTGATTGGTGCGGTCACAAAAATCACATCAATAGGTATGACACTAGGAGAGAAGGAGGCTTTTGTGCCTTTAATGAGGCATGGTGTTCCCCATTTCCATCCAATACTTCATGCTAGAAAGGCTGGAAAAATGGCATGTGGAAGGGATCTTTTCCCTTCACCTGGCCTTGATAAAAGGGGAATTTCGGGAAGGAGTTTATAGAGACAAGTAAAAAAGGAGACAAGAAATTAGAGTCAGAACTTGTGAGCCACAGGTTAGAGACAAGGAGGAGTAGAGTATTGCCATTTGGAAGCTTCACATAGGCAATTTCATAACTTGGAGGGTTTGGGGGTCTTATTATTTTTCTATTAATGGAAGTAAATTATTGTTTTTCTATTAAGCTACAAGTAGATGCATACACTATCTGGGTATGGCATGCGTGGGTCTAGTGTGGTTATATTAGGTTCCTTTTTCTTTCATGCCCATTACCTTTTCATGAATTTTTAGCCCATATTCAACTTCTAAAGGAACTATTGTGTGTGTGTGTGTGTGTGTTGATATAGAATTCCCCTAAAATTTGTCATTGATGTAATCAATTCATAATACTTTTGAGCTTGGCATCTTATAAGCCGTTTGCATATATGTGATGCAGAATATTATTTTCTTAAAAAATAAACTAAGTTTTGTTATACAAGTCATGATTGAGATTGTTGGCTACTCCGACTTGGGAAACAGTAACTATATATTTTGTATGTCTATCATATGGCTGATATTATAATGAAATTAAAAGAGTATTAAGAAAAAAACATGTTGCTACATTACAAACCTTATATCTAGACTAATATATATTAATACCCAAGATAAACACACACAAACAAGGAAATGCAATCTGCTTGCTTTAGAAAAACCAAACAAAGTCAAAAGGAAAGGTTTCAGCTGGCTGCTAACTCTTTTCAACTTGAGCAGTGGATTCCTGGGTTATCTTGGTGTTACATTTGTTTCATAAATCATTTTTAAGTTTTTGCAGAATTTGTCTGCACTTTCAGGTTGAAAAGAACATAGAAGGTTGTTGAAAACAGGAAATCAAACTCTTATTCGTAGTTTATTGGCATAGCAATGATGCACCAACAAGCTATACTTTTGTAGTTCTAGTATATGCAACACTAACTATATTATTACTTTATTTAAAACATTTTTCACGTCCTTTGTTCATGGAATAAAATAGAAAACTTCTTTACAAGTAGAGTAAGCCAAAGATAATTGGCATGCTCTACTAGAAAATTTTAAGCACTCAAATATGAAGTTAACTTTATAGAAAAATAACTTTTAAAAGATCTCCTTAAAACTAACAATTCTTCATAGCATAAGTCATCAATAAATCTATAAAAATTTTAACATAACTCGTCATAATCAGGTATATGCAACAGTCATTAAAATACAGAAAGGAAGAAAAGAATGCACAATGGTAAGATAGGTGGCTGTAAATGGAAAAAATAATTTAGGCGCATGAAATGTTTGATAAAATGTTTCATAAAACCTAGTCTCTTGAAATCTATGGATGTTTTTCCCTGAAGTTGCAGCCTTCCCACATGTTGCCCAACATTTAATAAAAGAGGGGGTAAACTGAAGTTAAGTGTTTGATATTGTAAAATTGCCTCTTTTTATGTAGCATTATATAAGTTATCTCATTTTTTACAAAGGGGTAGATGGGGCTTGGTGACAAAATTACCAAATATATCTTTAGTCTGTCATAAATCAGTTTAGAATTCTCTCCGGAATAGAGCCTTAGTCTTGATTATGGGATGGAAATGCAATATGTAGTGCTGACAAGTAAGAATTGGCTGAGTAATAATTCTCCTTGAAAATAGGATCAGCTCCTAAAACTCTGCCAGAACATGGAAATGAACTCACATAATATTCCTGCAAAATAGGATACCATTGGTCATAAGGGTTGGTTTCTCTGACATCCTTTCTGGTAATGTTAAAATTAAAGTAAAATTAGTTCTATGATCTTGGATAGCCTTCCTTCAAGCTATTTGGGGATTACCCCTACTGAGAATGAGGTTGGAAAGTCCTCTAATTGACCTCTAGTAAATTGGACTTATGAGGAGTTAAGGATTTATATGTAACCCACTTGGAGGATTAGTTTATGAATTCAGAGGGTAGATACTTCCTAAAAGAGTAATAAGTCGAGCTCGGATATTGGGTGGCACTTTGATAGGAGGGCTGCTATTAAAATTTAAGTGGTTGTAGGACTGTGTGAGATGTTGTTTGAGTACTTAATCCTATGAATAATGCAGCTAGAACTTATTATTAATCACCCTTGGTCTAGTTAGCCCAAAAAATTACTATTTGTCACTTATTTTGTTACATCCCTTGCATGGGAGTTTTAGGATGTAGTCATGAGCCCTAGGTGGAGGAAAATCTAAAACTTCATTAAGGTACCGAGCTAGTAGATAACCATAGATCTAAACCGAGTCTAATACAGGATTTGTTTAGTTGGCTGTCACAAGTACTGTGTAGGTGACAAATGCTAGGAGCTATTCATTGTATCTTTATTACAATTCAAGAGTCGTTTATCTTCTTGTTACCAGCACTATGCAGGTAATGAATGTCAAGAGATAGTTGTTGTATTAAGGGTTTGGCTAGTTATCACCAGTAGCACAGGGGTGACAGATGTCAGGGGCTACCCATGGTATGAAGAGGTTAGCTGGATTCACTACTACAATATAGGTGGTAAATTCTAGGAGCTACCCCAAACTAGAATTGACCGACTCTTCACTGGTGGCATAGAGGCAATAGATGTCTAGATCCACTAGTTCAAATGGTTTGATGGTTTTGTGGGAATCTTATTTGCAGCCAATGGTATCTTGTGGGTATGCTTACCATTCCCTTTTAATGATGGAGGCAATCAATATGAGAGGCTTGCTACCCATTACAATTGATAGTCATTTAGGAATGAGGATAGACCCACAATGTAGTATAAGATGCATTGCAGTACTCTTTCTAGCTGTCAGCTTGCTCTTGTGACTATATGCCTAAGTGTGAGGGTAGCCACACTTTCTCGAAGAAACTCAAATACTTTTCTCCCCTCTCCCATGTTTCAGACCCTGGTCTCATAATTGCTCTCATGGATAGACTAGCTAAGTCCACATGGTTGGGATTGCTTGTTCCCTTGTGTCAAGAACTAGAACACGGGCAACCCCATTGCAAAGTCATGCTAACTCAAGCTCTTGTACGCCATCAGGCACTCCTTATTTATGACCATTCATAATAGATTGTACTTACCCACTGTACTATGTATTTTGCTAACTCAAAGCAACATCATTCTATCCATTGGATGCATAGATAACTGAATTGGGGCTGGTATATTTATGATTCATGAAATGCTCTTAAGGAGCATACTATTGTAGGAATTTCTACTACAGTTCATTCTAATACAACAATTGATGGTTTTGTCAATAATAGGAACTTTGTGTGTGTCTCTATCACCATTGCAGGTTCTTATTTATGGCTGCTGCTATGATTGGAAAAGATTCTTATGCAAAAGGAAACAATATTTTGCTGTTGTAATAACTAGGGTGGTTATTACAGGCTATTTGAGGAAGATTGTTGTAGAATCAGGCTATTGATTCTGATGTGAAAGTTGTTTAGTTGAAGTTCTAGCCTAGAGGGGCTAATGCTAATTGTTTGTAAGTGCATTGTAGCTACTAGACAATTTGTGAGAATTTATAAATTGATAAATATTGAAATGAATCAAAATGACATTGGAGCAAATAGGAAAATCATCTAATAATTAATTAGTCATTAGTTAATTATTAGACCCCTTTTACTTCAGACACAAGCTAAACTTAGGTTTTTAGGTCATGTTGTCTCATAGCATAGGATAAGGATATTTGTCTTAATCTAATCTAATCCTCAGCTAGGGTTTGATCTAGGGTTTGCTTTTTACCTTTTTGTAAGGATTCATCATTCATTGTAACCATTCATTCAGGTTATTGCATCGATACAATTGTCAGGTTGTCTAGAAAATTTATCTTTTTCTCTCAATTGTGACAGGTAATTACTTTAGGTGATATTTGGAAGTTGCAGGGTTCACCATCAACAACAATATTCTATCAGAGCACCAAATCTGCATCTTCTTGTTCAAATTTTGAGAGATTTGAATTTGAGAAAAAAATTGGTGTATCTTGGAGCAAAACAAACCTTGACATTGCATCTAGAACGCCCAAAAACCTAAGGATCGTATTTTTTTTGCAAAAATCCAAGTAGTTGAAATTTTAGGCAAATTTTTTGTGGGCACGTTTTTCAAGGCATAATTTTGTACATCTGTACAATTCCATATATATATGTACAATTCTGTACACAATTGTACAATTCATATGCCATTACTTCCATTTCTGCATAGGTGACTCTGCAAAATTCTAGTGACGTGCACAATTAAATGGTGAACTTTTGTGTTTCCGGTGATCAAATTCGTAATTCCAACACTGTTTTGGATTTTTTGGCAATTTGATGTCATAATCGGCAATCTAACATCACTTTTTTAGCATCTGTGCCTTTTTGTGGCTGGTATATCATATTCGTTGATTGGTTCGCCAGGCCACTGCTGCATCACCTGCCACAACTGCCTTGTTGCCTCCACCTCTGTCTGCACTATTAACTCTTGTTTTAGTCACATTGACGTCCAGGGGCTAGAGCCTAGACCTAGCCCCTTGGCACCAGGCTCCTTATGGACTAGGGGCTAATTTCTTTTAGCCCCTATTTGCCCTAGAGGCCCAATTGCAGCACTTTTCGAATATTGGGTATAACTTGGACATCTGAACTCTGATTTGGTGCATCATATACCATTGGAAAGCTGATTCCAAGCTCAGTCCAGTGGTGCTACTGATTTTTCCATAATCTATTGCTGGTGATTTTTTTAGCCCTCTGAAGTCAGATCAAGCTGTTTTGACTCAGAGACTTTTAACTTTTGCCTTAGGTCTCAGATTTTCACGATTCTTACAGTATTAGAAAATTGGTTCAACCCTCTACATAGATCTCAAACCTATTTTTTCCAAAATCTTACCAGATACCTATTATTTTTATCAAATTTTAGGTTATTTCAGTTCTTGGATTGTTGAGCAAATCTTTCTTTCTTTTTCTATCAATCGTGACCATGCAGATGATTTTTGGGAGCTATGGGGTTCAGCATCAACTCCAACAAATAAGAATGAGATTTATGGAGTAAAGAAAAAGACTTTATTCTCTGTATTCCTTGTATAAGTTAAAATCCTTATTAACAAAGAAAACCCTAATTTGTTCCAGATATCTTCCATCTCATTTGTGGTTCTTCTATCCGATTGCTACAATTCCTTGTGTGGTTTGGTTTTACAATATAAGAGTGAATTCTTAAAAAGCTGAAACTACTTTAAACCCTTTCTATAAACAGAGTAACTTCTTAGAATCATACATTTAAGATAGCAAATGTGAAACTTTTTTGAGAAATTATGTATAACGGAAAAATGAATAGGAAGATGCCCATATGTTTTAGCATCCCATTAAAACATTTCTAGGCAAGTCCTAACAAAAAAATACTTGTAAGGCTAAAATTAGTAACCTGGAACCTGGAATATAAACACCGCGAGAGCTTTCAAATATGAGCTGCAGTAGCTGAGACAGTAAATTGAACATGTATTTTCCCTCTGCATAACTGCTTCCAAACGCTGTGTGTGAAATAACATCTGATGTAAGACAAGAAAACTCGTTCAAAACATTAATTTCATTGGCACCTGAGGATACCAATTTCCTCCATTCTTCAATCATATTGGTCGCACACTTTGAGATTTCGGGAATCATGCCCTGACATCGAAGATATATTATAAAAATTATGGGTCATTAATAAATACAAAACTGCCTCATCTGTGTGAGAGCCAAAGCATAAATGTGGAACACTTAAACATTTAGGGGTATAATTAAAGATCTTGTTACACAGATTATTTGGCGTAAGGGAAAATAAAACTTAAAGCATGATGTAATGTTGTGAAAATACCTAATTCCCTGCGAAAAATAACTCTACTGTGCACAAGATTTACGATTAAGTATCTATTCACGCTCTCAGAATTGTGGAATTTCAAGATTTTACCTTCAAGACTTCCATATGAAAAGAAGGATTAATGATTCTTCTATGCTGTGCCCATTTTTCACCCTCTAACGCTACAAGTCCACGATGTTTCGTTGGATTAGGATTAATTTGAACTCTTTTGTAGTTCCCAGACTTGTTAGATAGTATCTCTCTCACAAGCTCAGGATCAGGAACATAAAGCCTGGGCTTATACCCAAACCAATAAACATACTCCCGCCCTACATCACACATAAATACATGTACTTCATCAATTGGGTGACATAGATCCTCCTCTTCTTACTAATACTCAGAATAGTGCAATATCTATGTTATAGGATTGCATATGGTGAGTGCTGACCAGTCACAAAATCCATAGATATAAAATTCATTGAGAAAGGCTGCTTAACTAATTCTTTTGAGCTTAGGTTATTTAAAAGTTGTCAGATGGAGAGAATAACCATGTACCGTAGGTTTTCGTCCATTGATGAAAAGCTGGAAGAACTCGAGGAACTATGTTGTGTGCTGACAGTGACTTTGGGTCAGAGCTCTCCTCTCTGGCCTTTCTAACAATATCAGGAGCATTCCCATAGATAAATTTGTAAGAAGGGCCTTGAATCCCTTGAGCTTCAAAGATCTTTTTTAAATGCAATGGTTTCCACCATATGACCTTTGCAACTTCGGCTGGGCTTAAACGTCACACACTAAGCTTTGACAGCACTGGCTATGCAGGAGATAATTTGCACCGGGCATGGATGTATGGGCATGGATGCGGCTGTCTCGTTTCTTTCGCCCACGTGCAACCTCCGTCCTTCCTCGTTTCTTTCGCCCACCGTATTTTACGTGCAACCTCTGTCCTCCGTAAATTCTGCACATTCTGCCATCCGTAAACTATTGGTAACTGCGCCCATTTTTATTCCCTTTACTCCTGCGTTATGTTTTTTTTTTATCCTCTTTAAATTTCATTTTTAACATTATTGTTTTAATATTAAATTTGATTCATTAATAATTGAAGATTTAGTTAATGTTAAATTTTTTTATAATAGTTGTTTTATTTAAATAATTATTTTTTTAATAATGTTTAGATTTTATTTTGTATATAAAAAATAAAGAAAAATTAATATAGATTTTAAGTACATAAATTTTAACCTTTTAAATTATTTTATTTTATTTAAAAGTTTTTTTGTTATTTAATTTTAAAGAACTATTATTTATTTATTTTATTTTATTTACTTGTTTTAGTTTTAATTCTTATGTAAATGTTAAAACTAAGATAAAATATAAATTATTTTTTAATATTCTATATAATGTAAATTAAATCTTTGAAATGTTATTATTATTGTATTTATTATATATTATAGTTTAGATTAAAATTATTAAATAGAAATATAAAATTACTATAATTAATAAATAAATTATATTAAATATTAATTAATTTATATAGTATATTAATAGTTAGTATACTTATTATTTAATAACTATATATATATATATATAATAATTAGTTATACTAGTTATATATATATATTATTTTATTTAAAGAATATTTTTATTTATTTAATCCTAACCCTAATAATAATCTATCCCTAACCCTAACCCTAATAATAACCTTAATTGAACCCTACATCTTACTATAATTCAACCCTAAACTTAACACTAATTGAAATTTAACCCTAACCCTAATCGTATTTGTACCCTGGCCCTAATTTAACCCTAACCTTATTAAAACCCTAACCCTAACAATAATGTTAATTTAATCCTATAGCTAATCCTAATTGAACCCTCACTATAACTAAATCTTAATCTTAACCCTAACCCGAATGCTAATTTAATGCTAATAGAATCATAGTCCTAATTAAGTTCCCATTATATAATTTTTATAACATAAAAAATAAACTCCAAACAGAACCCTGTCCTTTATCAATTTTATTATATGTAACCCTAATCAAAACCTAACACTAATTGAACCTTAATTAAAACCTAACCCTAATCCTAAGTGAACCCTAGTCCTAACCCGAAATGAAACCTTTAACCTTAACCAACATTTGTGTTAGGGTTAGAATCAACATTTGTAAGTATATTTAATTATAAATATATTTATTTATCATTAAATTCACAGTAATATTTAAATTAAGTATATCGAATTTAAAAACTATATTTTAATAAGTATAATAACTAGTATAACTAATTATTTTATATATATTAGTTATTAAATAATAAGTATACTAACTATTAATATACTATATATATTAATTAATATTTAATATAATTTATTTATTAATTATAGTAATTTTATATTTCTATTTAATAATTTTAATCTAAACTATAATATATAATAAATATAATAATAATAACATTTTAAAGATTTAATTTACATTATATAAAATATTATAAAATAATTTATATTTTATCTTAGTTTTAACATCTACCTAAGAATTAAAACTAAAACAAGTAAATAAAATAAAATAAATAAATAATAGTTCTTTAAAATAAAATAACAATTTTTTTTTAAATAAAATAAAATAATTTAAAAGGTTAAAATTTATGTATTATATATAATAAATAAAATGCTTAAAATATTTATACATTCTATATTAATTTTTCTTTATTTTTTATATACAAAATAAAATTTAAACATTATTAAAAAAATAATTATTTAAATAAAACAACTATTATAAAAAAAATTAACATTAACTAAATCTTCAATTATTAATAAATCAAATTTAATATAAAAACAATAATGTTAAAAATGAAATTTAAAGAGGATAAAAAAAAACATAAGGCAGGTAACAAGGAAACAAGAGAGTAAAGATAATAAAAATGGGCGCACTTACCAATAGTTTACGGATGGCAGACTGTGCAGAATTTATGAGGGACAGAGGTTGCGGTGGGCGAAAGAAATGAGGAAGTACGGAGGTTGCACGTAAAATACGGTGGGCGAAAGAAACGAGACAGCCGCATCGATGCCCATACATCCATGCCCGGTGCAAATTATCTCCTCCATAGACACTGCCAGCTTTGACTGCTTAGTGTGTGGATGCGGGCCCCTTTACCTGTTCCGTTCCTCTGCCAAAATCCGTTTGGCAAAACAATTGCCGTAACAGTCAGCGGTTAGCAGTTCCCCGCGCATTAAGAAAACCATGTTCAAATTCAAACACACTATTCCCGCGCAGTTGCGGAAGTTTGGTGGATACCTAAAAATATTTGATCGCATAAAAGAATAAAGCAGTCTCTGATGGAAAATGGTTATTACAGCGTACAGAAGACATGGGTGTCCTCAGAAGGCATTCGCACTGTTTCACCATATCGAACGAACAGACCTCAAACCCGACCAATTTACGCCTGTGCCAAAATGGGAGCTTTGGACCACGATTTATGTATCCATAAAAGCAGAAAGGATAGGGGACTTTTCTCAGATGATGTTGGAAATGATCTGGTGGACATGCTTCCAAAATGTGGAAGCATGGACAAGGCACGTGAACTGTTTTACCGAATGCCTCAAAGAAATGTGGTTTAATGGAAAGCCGTGATTGCAGGATATGCACAAAATGGATTTATTGAAAAGGCTCTAGAAATTTTCAAGCAAATGCAAATTGGTAGGTGTGAAGCCAGTCTTTGCAACTTCGCCAGCATCATCCCTGCCTGGGCTAAAATGAGAGCTTTGGAACAGGGTAAGGGCATGCATCAGAGGATAATGGATAGAGGAACTCTGTTTGTACTTGCATCTGCCCTGGTAGACATGTATCAAAAAGTGTGGAAGCATAGACAAAGCACGTAAACTGTTTGACAAAATGCCTTAAAAGATGTCACCTCATAGAATGCTATGATTGCAGGATATTCACAAAAGCTATTGAAGATGGAGGGCCTTTCATTTGTGTGATTTAACTTAATAATAAGTTCTGCACACAGATTGTTTTAGTGAGTTTAGTTCGAGAGCAAATTCTTCTAGAAAATTGTTTATGAGAGTTTGAGAAAAAAAAGCTCTAATTATTTGGTTGTCATTCATAATTTAATTGTGAATAATTGTTGTTCAAAGACATTTTGATTATTTGTTCCAACTTTTTTGCTTTACAACATATGAAGCATTGCAACCAATACCTTTGAAATGCTGTAAAATAGTTGTATTAACTTAAAATTAAGTTTCATATAGAGAGTAATTCTTAAATTTGGTCAATAGAAGTAGTAGGGATGAGGTGTAAGATTGTTAAAGAGTGTGATGTTTAAGTAGAGTGTATATGGACCATCAAAAAATCTCTTACCAAATTTAGATATACCTTAGAAGATTTGTTCCACTATTAAACTCAAAATAGTTTTTCTTAAAGAATTGAATAGCAAACTTGTTTCAATGATACAGATGAAGTATACTCCTAATTATAAAAATGAAAACTAGTATAAGGAATCATGACGAAATAGCCCCCCCCAAAAAAGATTGAAACATGAAAATTAATAAAAATTCACTTTATTGAATATCCATGTGTCATTTCTTATTTAGATTTGTGTTTTCATTTATTAAATGTCTTAATGTAATAACATATCCATAAGTAGTATAGTTTTATGCTAGGTTTAGGTCATGCCTCAATTCTCTATCAACTTTTATTTACCACTGTTCACACTTAATTTGATACATCTTGCAAGTTAGTCATTATTATTACACCCTCAATCACACTTTCATACATTTTCCTCTATCTCACAAGTATTATTTTACCCCAAGGTGCACTTTGAGTGGTTTGGGATTGACCTAGTTCAGTCTCGTGATGTGCTTAAATTTAAATTATAAGGTTCATATTCCTTTCTACTAGTTGTTGCAAACTAGGTCAACACATTGATGTGTGACATGTTGCTATGCCATGGTTTTAAAAGACATTCAATTTAATTTCATCCAATGAATTAAAAGGAATTTCATTAGAATACACTTCAAATGAACTAAAGGCACAAATTTGCATCTTCATAAAGGCCAACTACATGTTAGTGAGTGTTGTCTTTAATAATTTGTCTTGTTATTAATCCAACCCACCTAACGGCTTTGACTTAGCAGGACCCATTCATAAATGTGGAAGCACAAACAAGGAATATAAATTGTTTGAAAAAAATGCCTCAAAGAAATGTGATCTCATGGAATGCAACAATTGTAGGATATGCACAAATTTAATTTTGCAAGACTACTTTCAAAATGTTCAATTTAGTGATGCACTATAGAACATATCTTAACGTGGAGCCAAGGCCTTTGCCACTACATTTCATGTTCATACAAATGTGGAGCATTGTGGGTATTTTTATTTTTAGGAAGCATGGTGTGAATTCTTTATCTCAATCAATCTAGGAGCTAGTTGCACCTTCAATTTCTTCATTATCTAGTAACCCATGTTGGAAAAATGTGTTGGTACTAAAATGCATGATGGTTTGTGGCATTTTAGATATAGGATGAGGTCAACCATGAGATCATGGAGATAGAATTATCATGATGATACAAAGTGTGTTGTTTAAATCATACTCTCCATAAATCTTGATTTGAGCTTTGAGAGGTGGAGTGGTAAGTGTATTGGATCAATGTAGTCTTAATAAGATGGCATAATTGTTGGACATGAGTGGAAATTTTGGTTCTAGGATTTTGATAGTCCTCTTGGTGAGACCTATATCTATTGAATGAGGTTCATATCTAATGACTTAGTGCAAGTGTCTAACTCACTCTTCACCATCACTTTGTAGGATATTAAATTTATTGTAAGCTTAGCCTAATGAAAAATTAACATCGAAGGGAGATTAATTCCATTATCCAATTTATATACCACATTGTAACATAAGGGTTCTAGGTTTCTACTAGGTGATGAAACCCAATTTAGCCACCAAAAAGAAACTAAAATGAAAGGGCTTATCACTTGCAACATGAGGGAAGAGTATACATGGATTAATCCTTTTGAGGAGATTTTTTTAATTAAAGGGATGAATTTTATTCCTAATTTACTTAGGGTACACATATGATACTTATTACTTTATGTATCAAGTCATAATATTAAGACGCAATATCATAATTTTATCTAATCATACATGTCTCGCCTTGGTCTATGTAATACTATGTCTTACCTTGGTCTATGTAACCAAGTAGTTCTCTTTGTATTTTTAATTCATATTCATTGTATATTTACATACTTTGAGAGAATAACATTATTCTCTCATATTTCATCTCTCTTGTGCTTTCATTGAAGCTCCTAGATATTGGGTGGCTATATATTTAATCGAATATTTTATGGTATAGGGCATTCTATACCAACTCTTACATTAAATAGTCATGAAATGAATAATACAAATAATATTATACATAGTCAAAAATTTAGAAAGTGAGCTAAATGAAAGATTATCCTTGAATATTATTTAGGATATTAGCCAATATTATAATTGATTCATCCAATTTATTAAATTTATGTATATAAAAATGGAAGAATAAGAACTATACTAGTATATATTTATAGTATTTTGACTAAGATAGACACACATAAAGATATGAATGACCCTAGATTCCTCTCTAGCATACGTAACGATGATTCAAGATCCAAGATGGTTGAAATAGCTACTCTATTTGCATATAAGGATGATAAAGAATTAAGAGTATATGATTATAAAATTACTACTATAAACATGGGAGAATAAACCAAAGATCAAGAGAAATAAGTTCATTTAGTAGTTTCCATTGTAGTCTCAAGGATGAATATAGATAATAAGATAAAGAAAGAACTAAAGAAGTAGATAGAAAATTTTCAAGCATATATCAAGCAACTGGCTACTCCATTATAATTGATAGATGCATCTATTTCTCCTCTAGTAATAATATACCAACAATAAATATCCTTTATAAAAAAAGTGAAGAAATATCTTCCTTGGGGCTCTCTATTTGTTAGGAAATTCATCCTCTCCCAATTTCATCTCCATCGACAAATGTGCACGGTCCAACAAGCTTATGAGGCTAAAATTACTAGCTAGAGGTAAAAGGAGAATAGTTCCCAAACTTGCACTCGGTTAGGTCGACATGTGATCACACATAATAATCATTAATGGTTTCACATATGACACCTAACAAGGATATGTTGTAAGGCGTTATGCAACTAGATGACTACTTTAGGTGTAGTGAAAATGGATTTATCAAATGGCTAGAGGATAGAGTAGATTTGGTGCAAAAACATAGAAGTTGGTCACAATTAACTTTATTAAAATGAGAACTATAAATTGGAGAAGGAAATGGATTTGAATAGAACCTAGAATACTATCATCCAACTTAAGGCCTAGATAAAAGCCAAGGAGAAAAACTCCTAGGGAAAATATGGATGCTAAACAAAATTTCTAATGTAGTACATACTAAGATAAACAAGGCCAAGTTGATAATAGGAGATTGACAACAAGTAGAGAAGCTTGAGAAGTGATAGAGGAGGATGATAGATGAAGATATCAATCTATAAAAATAAATAATGAAGCTAACGGATACTAATTCTTAATAATTATAGGTAATTAACTAATTATAGTTAGAGCTTCAACTCAACAAGAAATTGTTGGGGCTAACATCCCTTGTTAAAATGTACTCATCTTATTAGGCCAGGCTTGTGGAGATGATTGTGGATATAAGTTTTTTTTTAAGTTCATTTCCTCCACTCAAGCCCTAAACATAAAAGTGAAGGATGGGGTGGAATCAAAGCGATCCTATATTTAACCCCCAAGGTTCTTCAAGTTTTTAAGTTATAGTTGAAAAACTCTATGATCTTCTAAATGAGAAGCTAATGGAAATCAATGTGGAAATAAGAGAACAACAATAGTGAAGATGAATAAGGTGGTAAGAAAGAATAAGGCCACTCTAAATTTTTCACCAAGTTAACCACTATGAGAAGGTCATGAAAGGGATGAGGGAGCATATAATCTCTTTGGCTCAACAAGTGCTCTCTTAATTTCTAGATAATGAAATAGTGCTCCAAGAAAAAGAATTGAAAGAAATGTTCATAAACAAAGAACAAAACTAAAAATGTTTTTAAGGACAAGAACACATATTAAGAATCAAATAAATAGAAGAAATAATTTATCTAATTGTATAGTTAGAATTCTAAGAAAAAGTTGTTGTGGAAATTCCCAAAGACAACTCTAATCAAGATATCATTAGATTAGACAAGGTCTTTTAGGCCTTAAAAATAAAAGAGAGTCCAACTAATATAGAATAGGAATTTTTACAATCAATCTTGGAGAAAATCTAAGTACTCCAATGTTGAGTATTATTTTTTTTTAAATATTTTATTAGTTTTGAGAATCCTCATACAAGCTTCTAGGTTCTTCCTCATATGTGATAATCCCTTATGAGTTACTCAAACTATAGATGTTAAATATCTATCTACCCCTTTGAGACAATTTTTGGGATAAATATTTTATATTTCCTCCCTTTCTTCCTTAGTGCCTTTAATCACCAAGTGGAAATTTGATAATTTTCTTTTTAATTTACTTGGTTCTATTTAAGTTACAGATTTTTTAAATAACTCATAGGTTTTATTTTTGATGACATCGTCAACAAGTAGGGTCACACCATTTCAAATCATTTGAAGATATAATAGGAACTAAATTTTTTAGAAGTTGGTAGTTTTGACACTCTTGTTTGGTGCACTATTCGTCAATAATGAATATCAACACAAGGGGCCCAATTTTTCAAGATAGAAAAAGTAGAGTTTTAAAGGACAACATAACTTTAAATCTTTCTCTAACTGATCTAATAACATAAATGAAATTTCAATTGTTGTCTTACAACTAAATTTATTGCATAATAGTCTTCTATCTTTTGAGAGAAAATTAAGAGAAAAAGAGTCAATACTAAGTGCTACATTTGTTTTTGGTGTTCTTCCAAACTATGTCAGTGCAATAGGAAATTACCATTGTGGTATTAGTTAATGGATGACATGACAACTAATGAGGTGGGTCCATTTGTTTATCAAATAAAATAATTCTTTAATTTTTTAGTCATAACATCAATGATCATTTTGTTAGATCAATAGAATACACATCTTCCAAAAACTTGTGAATCTAATAATCCCAAGGAGTTTTCCTATTTCCTTTAATTTTTTATACTTAAGCATTTATATGACCACCAATAAAAGTGATCATTTAAACCATATAAATGTATATAAGAAAATAGTTGGCACCATAGTTCTCATCAATTTTATTGTTTCTAGATTTGATACAAACTTGCAGACAATCAAGTACAAAAACTACAAAATTGATGTTAATATGGATTGTGGAAATCTAGTAGCATTGAACCATAGTGCTCTGCATAGAAATGATAAAATTGACACATGTTTGTGATTTCACCATTGACTATAAATAAATTAGATATGATAAAGAAAAGTCTTCAGATTTGTTGGATATGATTCACAAAGATACCTATCAAATGGACAACATTAATTGAGTGCTCAAGAAGAAATTGTATGTTGATTTCTTCATTCTAAACTACATTTTGAAAACTATTTTGTTCAATTATTCTAATTTTAAGAATGCATTTATTTTAATTATAATTTATTTGGGCCTTCAAGGAATATTGTAATTTTTATTATACTATTCTTTAAACTTCTTTGAAATGTGACTATGTATTCTTGACCTCTCAATTTTTTAGTAATTTAGATATTTATAAAACTCTCTACCTTGTTATGCCCATCTATGATTCTTGTCTATTATACTATTTCCTTTTCATTCAAATTATTTTATGCCTTAATTCATAAATGTGAACATTTGTAAAATCAAGAAAAATATGATCATTCTAATTGTGCCCTTTATCACTTTTGTTAAGGATGCTTATATTAAAAATATATAAATTTTGTGCTCATTTAGTAGTCAAAGTTAATCTTACTTTTAATTCTAGGTGAATTACAATAAGATTTTTATTTTTATTTTTCCTTCCTCTTTTCTACATCTCATCATGTCAAATTTATTTAAGATCATAAAAAAACCAACTTCATAATCTAGATATTATTTTATAAATTAAATCCCACATTTATAAAAAAAATCATGTTGGTATAGGGATGCATGAAAAGGAAAATCTCAATATCAACATGATGCACAAGATGTCTATCAAAACGTGATAATAAGAATATATTCACTTTGATAATCTTTATAATTGAATCAATCAAGATGGTCTCAAGAACAACATTTGGGAGTTTGTTGACTCAATCTATGAATGGGTTCTCCTAAGTCAAACCCCTTTGGGGAAGATTAATAACAAGGAGATATATTAAACACAATGTTCACCATTATGCAATTGACCTTTATGGAGTTGCAAATTATTCCCTTTATTTCATTTGAAGTATATTCTAATGAAATCCATTTTAATTCCCTATATGAAATTAAATGCACATTTAATTACTTTTAACACCATGATATAGCAACATGCCACACAAAAATGTGTTAAGTTGGTTCCCAACAACTAGTATAAAGGGTATGAAGCTTATAATTTAAATTAAAAAAAATTAATTTCATTGTCACACATCACGAGACTGAACTAGGTCAATCCTGAGCCACTCAAAGTGCACCGTGAGGTAAAATAATACTTGTGAGATAGAGGAAAATATATGAAAGTGTGATTGATGGTGTAATAATAATGAGTAAATTGCAAGATGTATCAAATTAAGTGTGAACGGTGGTAAATAAAAGTTGATAGAGAATTGAGGCATGACCTAAACCTAGCACAAAACTATACTACTTATTGAAATGTTATTGCATTAAGACATTTCAGAAATGCAAACACAAATTTAAATAAGAAATGACACATGGATATGCAATAAAGTGTATTTTTACTAATTTTAATGTTTCAATCTTTTTTGGTGGGCTATTTGGTCATGATTCCTTATACTAGTTTTCATTTTTATAATTAGAGTATACTTCGTGTATATCATTGAAACAAGTTTGCTATTCAATTCTTTATGAAAGACAATTTTGAGTTTAATAGTGGAACAAATCTTCTAAAGTATATCTAAATTTGGTATGAGATTCTTTGATGGTCCATATACGCTCTACTTAAACATCACACTCTTTAACAATCAAATGATCAATAACAATCTTATACCTCATCCCTACTAATAAGATAAATCATTTTCCTACTTTTATTAATCAAATTTAAGAATTATTCTTTATATGAAACTTAATTTTAAGTTAATACAACTATTTGACAACATTGGTTGCAATGCATGATATATTGTAAAGCAAAAAAGCTGGAACGAATAATCAAAATGCCTTTGAACAAGAATAATTGACAATTAAGTTATGAATAACAACCAAATAATTAGAGCTTTATTTTTCTCAAACTCTTAGAAACAATTTTCTAGAAGAATTTTCTCTCAAACAAAACTCACAAAACAATCTGTGTGCAGAAATTATTATTAGTTAAATCACACAAATGAAAGGCCCTCCATCTTCAATAGCTTTTGTGAATATCCTGCAATCATAGCATTCTATGAGGTGGCATCCTTTAAGGCATTTTTTCAAATAGTTTACGTGCTTTGTCTATGCTTCCACATTTTTGGATACATGTATATGAGGGAAGATGCAAGTACAAACAAAGTTCATCTATCCATTATCCTCTGATGCATGTCCATACCCTGTTCCAAAGCTCTCATTTTAGCCCAAGCAGGGAAGATGCTGGCGAAGGTTGCGAAGACTGGCTTCACACCTAACAATTTGCATTTGCTTGAAAATTTCTAAAGCCTTTTTCAATAAATCCATTTTCTGCATATCCTGCAATCATGGCTTTCCATTAAACCACATTTCTTTGAGGCATTCGGTAAAACAGTTCATGTGCCTTGTCAATGCTTCCACATTTTGGAAGCATGCCCACCAGACCATTTCCAACATCATCTGAGAAAATTCCCCTATCCTTTCTGCTTTAATGGATACATAAATCGTGGTCCAAAGCTCCTATTTTGGCACAAGCGTAAATTGATCAGACTTGAGGTCTGTTTGTTCGATATGGTGAAACAGTGTGAATGCCTTCTGAGGACACCCATGTCTTCTGTATGCTGTAATAACCATTTTCCATCAGAGACTGGTTTATTCTTTTACGCAATCAAATATTTTAAGGTATCCACCAAACTTCCGCAACTGCGCGGGAATAGTGTGTTTGAATTTGAACATGGTTTTCTTTATGCGCCGGGGAACTGCTAACCGCTAACTGTCACGGAAATTGTTTAGGCAAACAGATTTTGGAAGATTAACGGAACAGGTAAAGTAATCCCATATTTTAAACTAGCAGATAAATTTCCAGAGCTAATAAAAACAACTTGAAACCAGCACTGAATTGTTAGCTTAGATTGAATTACTTGTGTATTAAGGCGCTATGTATGTGTACATCTGCAGATGTACTGTTAGATATATAATTCGAATGTGGAGATCGATTTCAAAAGCACTTGTGATTCTTTATTTTCCATTACTATATTGCTTGAGAACGGACCGAATTCATGTAACGGACGTAATCGGGTTGGTGTTATATTTGACTGAGAAGAACGGACAAAGATTACGTAACAGTCGTAATCTGTTTGGTTTTATATTTGACTGAGAAAAAACAGACGTAATCTTGTTCGTTTTGTTTTTGATTGAGAAGAACGGACAAAATTGATGTATATATTTGACTGAGAAGAGAGAAACGTAATCTTGTTCGTTTTATATTTGACTGAAAGAACAGACAAAATTTTTGCATAATGATTACTTATTTTATTAGTTTTATATTTGACCGAGGAGAACAGATAAAATTTATGTTTTAAAAATAGATATTTACATAACTTTATTGGACACAATTCATGTATTCAAGATATGGATAGTCACGGAATTTTATTGTGTGGATAGTTACGTAATTTTATTGATTTTTTTATATTTGATCGAGAAGAAACAGACACAATCTTGTTTGTTTTATATTTGACTGAAAAGAACGGACAAATTTTTTTCATTAGAAATGTAGATATGAATAGTTACGAAATTTTATTGATTAAGATGTGTGGATAGTCATCTAATTTTATTGGTTTTATATTTGATTGAAAAGAAGAAACAAAACTTATGCATTAGAATGTAGATTTTTATGTAATTTTATGGGACACAATTTATGAATCAAAGATGTGGGTAGTTAATTAATTTTATTAGTTTTATATTTGATTTTGAAAAGAATGAACAAAATTTATGTATCAAATAAGTGAATATTTACACAATCTTGATGGTTTTATATTTGAAATGTGTGATTAGATTTTTTATCGAATATATTCTACTATTTATGTCTATTTTCAAATACTTTCATATTAATATTTATATAAGTAATTTGTAATACAAAATCTACAGTTTTGAATCACACAATAAACTACTTTTATATTTTATGTATATATTTTCTGATAAATTGATGTCTAATTGATAAATTTAATGTAGAATATTTTTACTTTCTTGTAAATTGAAAAATAGAATTTTTGTTGTGCTTGTTTATAGTAAATGTAATTGTTTTAAGCAATTCATTGAGATTTTGTCAATTTTAGAGTAGGGGTTTTGTCTATGAGGATGTGGGTGGCTGGAAAAGGAGAGCTTTTTAGTGGTTGTGGAAAACATCATGAGACAACTTATGTTGTAATTTAATTTCAAAAATGAAAAGAAAAGTTTATTGTTTATTGTTTTAAGTGATGGTTTTAATTTTTTAAATTGCAGAATAGAGTACTCTTTATCATAAATTAGGTAAGTGATATGATAGGTGAGTATGAAATCTATCTTTGAGATTTAAAATTATGCATCACATGAGTGAATATCTTAGAATTATTTAAGAGTAAAGAGAAGTTGAGACTATTTAAAATATAATATCTTATCATAGTGTAATTCTCTATAATTACCAACTTTTGTGAAGCTATTTGCATAGTGCAGGAATATAAAGAGAATATTTCCCTAAGAAGATTAGCAAAGAGTTGGGGAGAAGATACATATGATAATGGAGCACAATAGAAGCCAATATGGAAGCTATAGCACTCTCATGTCTATTAAGTTACATCATGTCTATAATAATATTTAAATAGAGTAATTGATTTCAATGATGTTAAGCATTGGAATTCATGATAAAAGTGAGTTGGGCATCAATGAAATTATTGTACACAAAGATTGGATGCATGATAAGGGAAAAGTTGTGGTGGTGCCAACATAATCACTAAAGCAACACTATATGTGTGTGTGTATAACTTTTGGGGAGAATTTCCTAAAGAATCTCAAATAACTATTGCACAAAATGGTGTGCATATGCACTCCAACCTCTCTAGAACAAATCCACACTTTACATTTCTTTGTTATTGAAAAGCTAAAGTTTACAAGTTAAAATAAAATTATATAAACTTGAAAAGAAACATAAGGGCATTAGGCTAATTAAGTAAATAAATATAATCAAGAACACAAAATGGTGTGCATATACAATCCAACCTCTCTAGAACAAATCCACACCTTACAAAGCTAAAATTTACAAAGTGAAATAAAATTATATAAACTTGAAAAGAAAAAAAGGTCATTAGGCTAATTAAGTAAATAAATATAATCAAGCACAAATAAATTTAAGGATATAATGTGGGGTGTATATGGATTGTAATGGAAATGATTAGATTAGATAATATCAAACACAATAATCATGATCACCTCACAAATAACAATTATGAGGAGAGAATATTTAGCTTTATAATCAAAGTTTAAGTGTTAATTAATGAAGATAATGAAATTGATGTGTCACAAGATTTATAAATTTGCTTGATAGTCGTGTGGATGATAATCAAAATATTCTTCTATGTTACATGTGTTGGTTCACTTTCATGGTTCTAGATCTAGTTCATGGTTGTGAACTCAACCTATGATTTTCTTTGGATTTTGAAGGGTTTGTGCTATTAGAACTATTAAGGTTGTTGAGCTCTTAATCTCTGAAGAGGTTTATCCCTTCTCCTTTGACCTCTTAATAGTAGAGATTTAGGGAGCAAGCCTCTTATGATCTTTATCTTCCTCATTTAGTTAACAATTTTGGATTTCTCTATACCATGAATTATCTAAAAAGTAGATTGCTAAAATGATGATATTTTTCATCACATTCTCAAGGTTCTTTTTCAAGCTAGTAGTATTTAAAAATACCTTCGTAGAGAACAATATTCAAACATGCACATGAATTCTAGAATGATTTCTAGGTGATTCACATATGCTAGGATGAGCATAATTAGATGTGATAGATTCCTTGATTTTAAATGTAGATGTAAATGATTACTCTTGTGATAATCAACAATTATCTATCTATGTAAATGAGTCTAAGTTGATGTCTTTTATACATGAGCATAACACCAAATTGCAAAGATTTGTGCAAAGTTAGCCTATGACCAAAGTTTAAGATGGGGCTAATCAACTAAATGTTTGATTTTGATTTAACATTTAAAAAGATCAATATTGTAGCTATGAGGAGAACCTTGCACCTATGGGCACAACCTAGGTCAAACAATCAAGTTGAATCTATGCATAATAGGATTAGATTATGGATAAGGATTGGATTCATGATCAAGATTAGATAGATAAGCTAAGTGGATTGGGATTGTGTTCTCATAAGCATGTGAATAAATAATAGGTAAAATGCTAGGTGCAAGCTAGACTAAGAATTGTATTAACCAAATGTGACTCGCCAATCTTGTGTGTGACTCATGAATGGAGGGAAATTGCATTACTCACATTGATTAGACAAATGGTAGTTAATTCTTGGTCACATCAAAAGGGTAGGTAGAGTTATGGGGGAATTTAAAGGACTACCCTCTTCATGAGGAAGAAGTGTTTGATGAAAGGTAGTAATGTTGGGTTGAAGTATAATGATTTAACATAATATTTTGACTTCTTCACATAAACTATTGAGATTTAGATGAACAATTTCAAACAGAGCATCTTGATATCATTCAAATATTTTATTTTAGATGTTTGTGTTTGATCATTAATAATAGTTCATTTTCTTGTTGAATTTATTCCAAGGATTGTGTTTGTTCTTCTACTTTGGTAGGTGCATGATTTAGTGAAGTCTCTCTTAGCTTTGTCAAAGAATTCTTCACTTAATCCTCTCTCAGACTTGGATAGATATGCTTGATACACCAAGCATGGCCAAGGGGAAACCATGTGGTTAAAGCTACTTTAATTCCTCTAATTTGAAAATTCTTGTTTTGGTTGTCACTTTCAAGTTTATTTATGTAATGTGAACATTATGAAGTTTTCATGTGTTTGGACATTTGATTGTTCAGACTAATTTTGAAGCTCTTGGCTTGAATGCAAAGTAACTAGGAAATTTTTTATTTTGACTTTCTAATTTTATTTTATGTTTCTCAAATGTGTTTTGAAATGAATTTGAATGTTTAAAAACAAATGCTTTGAGTTGTCCTAGTAATTGACATAATAATGCTAAAATAATAATGAAGATAAAGTAATTTCCTTTTTTATGTTTTTATGTTATATTATCACATGCATCTAACAAATCACATTGTTGAAAAATGAAAACTATTCTTTAGAAGTAAAAAAGAAAAGAAAATATTTTATTTTCCTTCTTATTAAATGTAATAAAAATGTGAAAAAAAAAAACACTATCAACCTTAATATTTGAACAAATGATATTTTCTTCTTTCCTTCCAATAAAAAAAAAATGTTTTAAAATTATAAGTAATATTGAGAGTTTGCTAAGTTTGCTTCAGAATTTTTAATAAAAAGGAATCAACTTCCATTTACAAAAATTTGGTTGCACTATTGAATGGTTGGTTTTATAAATTATTATTATTTGTTGATGTGATTTGGATATTTTGCTAGTTCTTACGATAAACAATGTTTCCATTACAATTTGTAACTAAATCAATATGAACAACTAGAATCTAATCCACTAAACAAAGCAACTAGAACTCCCACACTTTGGATTTAGATGATCTAAAGTGTGAGAAATGGTGGTTTTGACAATGTTGTCCTTAGTGATCCAACAATTCAATGTCCTTTTTCCTCTCATTTGTGGCCTCTCCCTCTACTGGAAGGAAGATAAAAAAAAATCAAATAAATAGACTAAAGAAAACTATTGAGAAAGGTGTCTCAAACTTGTATTCTATTGTTTCGTATTTATTAATTAGTTGTAATTATTTATTATTTTGTCCTCATATGGAAAAGATGGTGTCCCATTTTGAGGTGGAATTCTCAAACATGTATTGATATTTTGTAATGTGTGTAAGAGGTTGTAAGAGCATCTAGTGTCATCATGATGTCTAAGAGTAGTTTATGACATTATAAGATGAGAGTTACTTTTGATAGATTGATGCATAAGAACATGATTGTAGGGGAATTATATTGGAATCTTGACCAAAATTATGATGTGCCATAAGACATCATTGAATGGGGATAATGGAGCTAAAATGGAGTGCCCAAGTTGGTGAGTTAATTATGATGGATTATGATAATGTAAGAGGATCTTCTAATATTAGCATGCTGACTCATAGTGGGAGTTGTGCATTAGATGTCCTCATTGATATTTGGGTACCATTTAAGGGGTGAAATTCTCCCAAGGGTTATGGTTTACTATTTGTGGTTTCCTATTTTTTATCCTCTATATATTGATGCCTAGGAGTGAGTTGTAGTAATGATGTAACTTTGATAGGGGGTTATGCTACCCAAATTGAACTCTACTTTTATTAGTTGTTCTATTAAATATTGATCCCATTGATGTATTGTAATCATATTGGTATTGTGAATAAATTGGTTTGAGATTTGGAGGCTAAATTTTTTTACTAAAAGAGTTTTTCTAAGATAAACACATTGTCATTGTGTTATTGTTTTTGTGTGTTTTTATTTTCTTTAGAAATTGTTAGTGTAATGCATATAATTTGAATAATTCTAAACTATAAACTAAAAAAATGATTAAAATTTACTTATTCTAAAATGAATCAAACTTCAAACAAAGCATTTGAAGTATATTTTCTTGTGTTGTGATAGAGTGTGGATACCCAACATTCATGCAATAATTTTGTAGTGTGTTTTTGTAAATTTCTCCATATGATGGATTGAGGAAGAAGAGGTAGATTTATATATTTTTAGATGAGAAGATGAAAGGTTGAGATCATTCACTTGATTTAGCAATTTTGAGTTACAAATTTGTATGAGATTTAATTTATATAAGTTATTCCTCTTGTCAAACAGATTGCACCTGAATGCTTGAATAGTTATATTCAGCAATCTGTTGAAACATGGAATGATCCTCAGGCCTGTGGGTTGCCTAATTTTGAGGATAAATCTCCAGAGAGGGTTGGTTCCCTGATGAAAACCTCCTAAAACTAACTAAATTGGTTGGGAAAGAGATAGAAAGCTTGCTTGAATTGAAATCCTAAAGCTACATGGTAATTGTACCAAAATTATGTGACTCTAATCACTATTCTAAACCTATGATCAGTTGCAATAAAGTCCTAAATTTATTTCACAATTCAATTAGGATCATGAAATTCATCAATATTTCGCATGTAGGTTTGAAGTTTCAATGTTTGTAGGAGGAGAATTAGGTTTTCTCATATACAAATGACTGAAATATTTGTTAAACACAGCATGCAACCTGAATTTTAACATGAAATCTTCTTATTTTTTAAAGCATCAATGAGACAAAACAAAGGATTCAAGATAAAATCACAATGTTTAAATTAAATCATTCATATGACAATAAAACTCAATAAAGTATTGAGAAGGAAACACTATACTAGAAATAAACTCTATTACAATTCTTGAATAAAAATTTGAGTTACAATGCCTCACTGCTGTATGTGTAAGTAGGAAATAAAAGAACTGCTGGAAAAAGATAAAATTTTGCAATATATACAAAAGATGCAACTCCAAAGTGCATGAAAGATCAAAATGAAAGTCAATTTTAGTGAGAAAATGATAATTCCAAGATGAAATCCGAGTAGAAGCAAAAATCCCTAAAAATAAGGATCAAACTCATGCAAAAATGAGTGAACTCAGTCTCAAACTTGCAGTCATAATGCATGCAACTGATCTATAACTCAAACTAAATTATGGAAACCTGAAGATGTGGGCCAAAACATGCAAAATCCACCTTGCTTTAATCAACTCGCCCATGATAACTTAAAGTCCATTCTCACATGATAAATCTTCAGTTGAGTCTGATATGAAGCTGAAGTAAAGTGCCAAACACCTTCATAACTCACATAATTAACTTGTTCTTTAGTTAGCTTTACTTGCACACAATGTCTTTTATTTACACTTAAAAAATGGCTAATTTAATTAAATGATTTATAGTCCATCATTTCATTAAATAGCTTACATGGAATAATGCAAATAATCATCAAGGAATAATGACAAATTTGAAATTCTAACTCTCCACTTACAGCTTCATACACTATACTTAGCATATATTCTAAATATGCATTCAACATTCATCATTCAATAAGTATAAGCCGACCCCCATGCATTATCCTAGTGGACCACCATCAACAATTTATAATAAACACAATAGTCGACCCCATCAACAATATATAATAAACAGTTAGCATATATTTGAAAACTTCAGCTCTAAGTGTCTATGAAAAAGGTCAACCACCATCATTATAGATATTAGGCATCATGACTTAAAGTCAAGGCCACAAGGAATAAAAACAAAACATAATGATTCCTTCCCTTCTCAAAAGATAGTAAAAAAATAAATACCATCGAACCCATGCAAAAAGAGAAATGAAGAACCCTAAAAATTATTATGTTTTTCTTTTGACTTTAGAGAAGCTTCATGAAGAAGCTGGTCGTCGACCTGCCAAGTAGGGTTTGAGCTCGAACTGCACCTTTCTTTGTCAATTCTGATGATTTCTTGAGAGATTCTGAGCAGAAAAGGTAAGATGAAGTTCATTCTATCGTAGATTTGAATCCCTTCAAGCATTTTAATGCATTTTTGAAGCCTTAATGGCGTGACTATAACTCATTTCTCATATATTCTATATCATTCTTTTCCCTGTTGATTTTTTCACTTTATAATAGCTCTAGCCACCATGAGAACTAGAGTTTGAAGCTCGAACTTGATAATTTCTTTAGAATCTCTCCTCAAGCTTGGTTGACCCCCTTTCTGAGACAAAGGTAAGTTGGTTTTTATCATCATTATGGCTTTTTGACTATATTTGTAAAGCAAATTCCATGAGATAGTCTCTGTGTATAACCTTCGTCTGTTTTTGTATGCTTTGATTTTTCTTTACTAGGCCTCGGTCTGTAAAACATGGCCGCCATTATCTCCATGTTTTCTTGTTGATTTTTGCATATTCATGGTCGCAGGCAAGAACGTTGTCTTGGGTATTTGATTTTTTACTGCACTTTTCATTAAATGTAAAAAGCCTTAAGCTTCCTAGCCACCATGAAGATTATTCTGGGTGTTCACCTTTTACTTCGTAAACCTTCAAATTGCATTATGAGGCTACCATGGGTGTAGGGTTTTCTGAAAACTTGATATTCCATACCTCTTTCACTGTGACCCTTCTTAAATCTTTGCAAAAAGTATGTGAGCTGTTATAAGTTTGCGCAAAAACAATTATAATGATCTTGGCCATGATTGTAAATTTTTGGGTATGTATTCATTGTTTTCTATCATGTTGCTTGAAATTTTCTAAAACTTACAGTCTTCATTCTCTTCTGGGTTGTCTTCATTTTGTGCAGGATCATGGTATGCATGAGATCTCATGAGAAGATAGCGATTTAAAACAAGGTTTTTATATTTTCCTTTCAATGCTTCAAAGTATTATGCAACACAAAAATGACCTTTGCATGAATGAGTTATTGCTGCACTTCATTCTTTTATGATTGAATCTGCCCTGATATAAAACTGTGTCCACTGCATATTTAAGGACTATATGACTGTGATCTCATTTTGTCACTGTCTCCACTTTGTATGGCCTGGGCTGTCCATTGAAATCAGATGCTCCATTTATTGTTAAATGTTGATCAATTCACTGTTGTCTCACTTGGTTCAAGCTTTCTATTGGCTTTACTTATTATCAAGGATGCTTTTGCAGTCCTTTATGACCATCATAAACTTTTGAAACCATTTTTCATTACCATGAACGCTATAGCAGCAGTCTTATTCACTTTTTTAGTTTTGTAGCAGCAATATTATCTATGATTGTTCTCTTAAATGAAGGCCTCATTATGATGTTAAGTCTTCTGTAGACTGTGCCTGTACTTTGGAGTTGTAAGAAATGATTTAATTGTTGAATGTTATGTTCCCTTCAATATAAAGGAGCTCAATGTCTCATTAAAATGTAAACATGAATGAAAGACAAAGCTGAAACTGAACTATGACAAATACAATTAATGCTCTCTTAAAATGCTTCTTTGATTTTTTTATTGAATTATGAGCAATAAGATAACTTGCTCAAACTGTTTCACCATGCTGAATAAGACTGCTTTCATAATTTAATATTGCTTTACAACAATCTTGTTTGATGACTGTAATACTTGATGACTCTCATGCAATAATATAAATGAGAGGTGTCCTTATGATATGTCGGGCTTTACCCTTGTGGGAGCCCGTTTTACTCCACACATCTGATAAAATGATCTCGAACATGATGAACCTGTTCCTACACATTGAAACAAACATGTTAGCAAAATAAAAGAAGCTGAAAGCTTCCATTGAGTTATGTTTTCCTTGATTGTCATCCTTTGAAACTCAATCATCTGGTGAATGCTTGATTTAATGCAAACTACATTCCTGTTGGTAGCATAGGAATAAGGCAGAATGCAATTCATCAGTGCTTAAAGTACACCTCTAATGCCATTCCTTTATAATTTTGCAGGTTCATGGAGCGAGGAAACAAGGCTGCAACAGCTTGGAGATGCGACGACTGAAGACATCAACAAAAGTGATTCATCATCACAGGCAATGATGAATTGCTCCTCTTCTTTGCGCTTATGTTATTTTCAGCAATGTAGTTTATCTTTGAACTTTGTATTCATCATTTGATTGTCATAATCAAATTTAGTTACTCTCGCGGCTTGTGCGAGATTCAATTTTTTTACAAAATGAATAAAAGGCATTACTATGCAAATTTTCAATTTTTTGTTTCAAATACTTGCACAATGAAACTGTAATTCAGATGTAAATCTAATCTTTATGAAAAACCATGAATACTTAATCAACAAAACTTCAAAAATTTTGTACCTATAATTCATGAATTTGATTCAGCTCTACTTGTTTGAGCTCATAGTGAAAAATAGGTAACAATTCTATTTACGAATGTTCATAAGTTAGGGAAGTTAGAAACTTGCATGATTAGAAGACACAAACTTTTGAGAATGACATATGAGGATAATTAATTACTTATTTTCATAATTAATCAATTATGTGTGCATGAAGTTGATTTATGGTATGCATAAGAGGATAATTGCTCAATTATGTAATTGACTAGTTGATTAATTACAATAAATTATAAATTAATTATGATGTGATATTTAGTGGATAAAGATGGGAATTAATTTTAATTAATTAATTAAGTATAGCTAATGGAATGTGATGATATTAATGAATCAATGTGGCACAATGTTAGAGGGAATTAGCTAGAATGGATTAATGTGCATAATTGATGATATAAGGTGGTGAAATTTAGGTGTCTACAATTAGATCATATTTACATGAATTTCTCTCCTTTTTGCTTAGTGTAAGAAGTTTTTTTACTATCAACTTCCTTTAAAAAATAAGGGAATGTTGCTAGTAGAGATACTAAAACTTAAGTAAGCTTGAAAACTATTGAGAACAATGAAGCTAATTGAAACAGGCACGTTGCAAATCCTAGAGGTTGTATGTATTCACTAAATTGTAGTAGATATTGTATGAAACATGTGAAATGCTTGGAATATTGGTGTTGTTCTTAAAAAAAAATTCTTAGACCTACTCATGTTCATGAATGGATAGTGGCAAGAGCAAGAGTTTCTTGAGAATAAAGTCTGAATGACCCATGAAAAGGCTTCTAAAATATGTTAATATCAAAAGATATGTAGTTAGAGTATACAACCAAAGGTTAAATATGTTAAGCACACACAACTAAAATTAGAAGAAGAGATCAAGATAGAAAGTGAGTGCAAGAATATATGCATGGACAATAAATCATGTGAATAAAAGATAAGTATATTTGCCCCTTTTAATAGTAATTCAATCACAATGACATATGCATGTTTGCTAGAACATTCATGTAATTATTGGTGCAAATTAATAGAAATACATGGGAAAATACATCAATTAAAGGGAAACAGATAAATAGTTGACAAATAAAGTATAAAATCTTAGAAAATTACTAACAAACACAAAAAAAACAAGGGAAGAATCACACAGGTCATATAGACATTACCATTAAAGGAGTATTTGTTGAGAATCTTTTTTTTTGTGTTTCACACCACGTAGTGTTGTGTGTTGGGCCATCAAGTCATCATTGGACTTGACATGTATGTTTGTCCATTTGTAGACACATATTTCCTTGAACTACAAATCTAAATAAGTATAACTTCCTAAAATAGGAGTGGGACCACAAGACTTACCTATAACTTACCTTACTCAATGTCATTCATCTAGACCTACACAATAAAATGAACAAGGCAGGTGCATGACATTGGGTAGCAATTTCGTGACCACTTTCTAAAAAAAGTTGGAAAACCCATAGCACAATTGTGTTATAATGTGCTTGCATTATTGCACGTTAAAAGCAAAAAAAAAGTGAAAGTATTCATTTTCACTTCGACTGTTTTTTTTCTTTTTCCTGCAGCCAAAACCCCCAACTTTCATGCTTGCATTTTAGGAGGAGGTATTGTTCACAAATCTTCAACAATATTTGCTATTTCTTTGCAAGGATGGTGCCATGACGACGAAGAGGTGGGAGAGGTAAGTATTGTTTGTTGTTTGTTTTGAATTTCTTAGTTTTAGGTTGATTTTGTTAGTTTTAGGTTATATTTGATTTTTTTTTTGAATTTGTAGGAGATGCAAATGAACCCACAAGCCTTGAAAATCCTCAACATGGAGAGCAACCAAATCCTGAAGAATAAAATCCTCAACAAGAAAATCAACCTCAACAACAACCTCCTCCACCAATGACTCAACACCCTTCTAGCACTCAACAAAATTTAATGAGTGAGATTGAGAACAACAAAAAACAAATTGAAGATTTTATTAGTAGGTTGAGTGATCCAAATGATTCAACCACAGAAAGAATGACCCTTGCAAATTCATTGAAAGATATGTTAAAAAATGTAGATTCAATTAGCAAACAAATAACTAGATGGCAAGATAGGAGGTAGGTGGCTAGGGCATATTATGCGGATAAACTATCATATAAACAAGTAAATGATTTAAAAATTACAAAAGGTGATTTGTGCTCGTTATTCATTGACCCATGCACAAATCAAATTCTTAGCCTCAATGCAAAGAGGTTTCTTATTCATTGGTGCCACCACCAAGAGATTAGGAACCACTTTTATGATAGGTGGTACATGGTCTTTGATGACCGACCACGCAACAATTGTGAAGTCCCTCAGTATTTTCTTAGGAAACTATATAGTGAGTTCATATTGAACAAAGTCCTAAATTATTTTGATATGATAGACTTCTAGGGGAGAGGTGAGGGGTCAGCTCAGGATAGGCCCGATGCATAGCTAGATCCTAGCGGCAAGGGAGACGAGCTCTCACTAGGCCGCCTCATGATCACATTGTTATGCCTGTCGTTGCGAAGGAGAGTGTTGACATAGAGACATTGCAAGCGATCAACACTTTGACCCAGAGTGTTATCCATCATACTAGCCCTATTCTACAACGCCATCCAGGGGAGTCTTCGAGTGGTGGCCTTCAAACCCATGTGTGTCAATCTTGCAGGGTGACTTGTTCATATGAACACACCAACACTTAGGAGGTTGCTATGCAGGATCTATATCCAACTACGAAGATGGAGAGGGCGGCTGACATTTTGCATGATATGTATGGCATTGATAATTAGGTAGAAGTTAGCATGTTCATTGAATTTAATTTATTAAATTTTGATTTTGAAATGCAAGATTAACTAATTTATTTTTATGATTTTAATTTAAAATTATAGGGTCACAATGTTGAGATTGGATATGTCGGCCCTCCACCTATTTATTTATGTAGTACACCTATCGGTGGGGTATGTAACTAGTAAACAATTATAAATTTATTACATGTTAATAGAATTGTTTTACGAATGGTATTTTAATATGTGATTTTGGATGTTGAACATGGTAATATTGGATGTTTTGAGGGAAAACCTCCCAGTGCCAGTGGATTTACTCAAACATTCACAGAGGTAATAGAATAAAGAGTTTAAATAATGAATTACAATACTTAATAGATTTGTGTAGTTTATATTTATATCGTTGGTTACGTTGCATTGCACATCATTCAAACTCAAAGAATTACTTCACATTCCATAACTAATAACTTGATGTTGATAGATGACAGAATTTTAACTACAATATATATAGTTGTTTAGAAAGTCAACATAAGCAGTGATGCAATTTCTTCACATGGAGGCATGTGCTTGCAAAGGTGCACTTGCACAACAAACTATGGATGCTTGGAAAAAATTTATGAAACCATAATAGTAAGCAATAGCATAGACAAGGCAGTTAGTAGTTTGAAAAAATGCCTAAAAGAAATGTGGTCTCATGGTGGTGGAATTCCATTCCATCACCATGAGACCACATTTCTTCAAAATGCTCACTGCCTTTTCTGTGATACCATGTATTTTTCATACATGTGCACCAAAGCATTTTATCAAACTACTCATGCTTCCTTGCTGCTATGGATAAAAGCCTAAAATAGGTGCTTTCCAACAAACTATGGATGCTTGGAAAAATATCTATCAAAGCATAATAGTAAGCAATAATAGGTCATAGAGAAGGCAATGAAATTTTTGAAAAAATGCTTGAAAGAAATGCATTCTTATGGTGATGAAATGCCATGGCGTGCATTTGTTTGTAATGGCATTCCATCACCATGAGACCCCATTTCTTTTGAGGCATTTTTTCAAACAACTCACTGCCTTCTCTATGCCACCACAGTTATCGTTCATGTCTACGAAAGCATTTAATCAAACGATTCAATGGCTTGCTGCTATGGGTAAAATCCTAAAATCACGTCCTTTCGAACAAGATATGGATAAGGAAAATAGTAAGCATGATAATCAGAAATATATAGTTAATAAGTACTCAAAATTTTGTTAATTTTGATCTCATATATTATAAGTCATGATGTGGATCGCTATTGTAACTTTTTTGTGATTGAATAATTTGTTGTTTTATTTTTTAGATGTTGGTTGTGGAAACACCTCCAAATGTTATGAGGGCAATGGATATCTGTGTTTCATCTGTTATAATACAATCCTCAATGGCTCTGATAGGGGAGGTATGAGGCAAATTAATAAATTTCAATTTACATTTGTTGTTATAGATGTTAGTTTGAGTGAAAAATCAAACCAAATTATTGATTCGTAGTCTAATTTCTATTTGAATGGTTTATACAGGGCTTGAGCACACCTCAACATCGGCGTGCGAATATTTCCCTCATGGAGAGTGATCATGAGATGGTTGTAAGTGATTTTTTTTAAATATATCATTTTTTATAATGTAATTTCTATATATTAATGTCTTTACTTCTTATTGTAACAGTTAAAACTTCACCAAGAACTTAACAGTATTAGGAGGAGCAGTAGGAGCACTCCTCGAGTGCAACACAAATGAGTGATAGACCTATCACCATCCGATCGAAAAACAAAGGGCAAGAGTTTATTTCGAGAGCCTAGAGAGCAATGAATTTTGATTCTAGAGCCCTTTGTTGTATGCCTACATGGCAGTTTTGTACATATTTTGTATTGGATATATTTGACATTGTATGCCTATATGGCATTCTCATAAGCCTATATGGCTATTTTGTACCTATATTTTATATTTATATCGACATATATTGATGTATGCGTATATGGCTATTTGGTTAATATAAATATTTTTTATCAGTGGTGTCCATATTTGCATGTTATAAATTCATGGTTCAATAGATATGAGTTACGTATATTCAAGTGTATACTTTATAACTTACGTGTATACTTTGTGATTTATGTGTGTTCCAATGTATACTTTGTGACTTATGCGTTTTCATGCATATACCTTCTATTCGTGCATGTACTTTGTATTAAGTTGTGTATACTATGTATTTGTGTGTATACTTTAAGGCACATGTGTTTGTGACTACTTGTACTTCCCTTATTCACATGTACATGCTTGAATTATTCACGTGTATACTTATTAATTGGTTAGTCATAGCATTCATCATTGTTGTCCTTCATGGTTTGTCTTCAATAAATTAATTGATTGATGATAAACAACTTTATCTAAAAGCAAAAAACACGTTTTCAATTGGTATTCTATGAAATGATTGATAAAAAGATTTCAATATATTTAATCCTTTGATTGGAACAACTGAATTAAGCAAAGGATACATAAGACTTTTCCTTTTAGATTAGCAATGCATGGAAGTTTCAAAAAGTATCCTTGATATTACAAAAAGATATGTGTTTATACACTTCAATTGTGCACTCACCCTTTGGTTCTTTGAAAGAAAAATATGCCTATGCCATTGTTACACTGCACAGGTAAACCAAATTTTGTATTGTGGAGCTATATTAAGCTACCACTCTCAAGACCAATGTAACAATGATACAAAATAATGTTTGAGATTGCAAGAAGACATCAAAATGGCTAGTGTGTAAGGGAAAAATAGGGCGTCTCAGAGAAACCTCCAAGAACAATAGTGTCTTTGGTAACTTTAATTTCAATCAGATTGCCTCAAAGACATGTACAACTATGTCCTAAAGCAGAAACATACACAGTTCATTTCCCACATTAATCCTTCTGAGAGAAGCACATTTAAAATTCAACGTCAAGCAATAACAGATTCTAGAAGTAGAACCGACACAGATGAAAGATAAGACAAAAAATCAAAACACACAGATTTACGTGGGGAAAACCCTTTTGGGTAAAAAACCCCACACTCCAAAGATCGAGCCATTGTATTATTCAGCAACAAAAGATTACAATACAATTCAGGCTCATTTCCTTTTTAGAGATTACATCTTGTTCATTCTGGATACAACCTGGTAGCAAACTCTTCCCTTTACATTTCCTGATGAATCTCTCAAACCAAACAATCTTCGCACTGTTGCAATACCCTCACATAGTATACAGTGCAGATCAACAAGAAAGAGATCAACCATGATCCATGATCAGGAGATATTTTAGCAGCATAACCCTGCCTCTCTCTTCCTCTGCTTCGGCCTCATGGCCTTGGCATTTCAGCTAGCCAGCTTGCTCTCTTTGTAACACTCTCTTGCTTCCTTTCTACTTTTTCAGAATGTCCAACACATACATCTATCCATTTGTTCTTCACTACCTCTGTTAATCGGTTCGTTTCCAATTGTCGGATCACAACAATAAATGGTTCACATTTTTCTCTCTCTGATAGGTCCAAGTCACACCACGTAGGACAGTATTTCACTCAGTTAAAGGCGTTCACAATGTATTTTCATGTTGGTGAGACACTAACCGTGTCTCCTCGATGCCACAAAGACAAATCGTCATTATCGCCAAGAGTCTTCACTATCGGCAAGACGTTACACCGAGTTCACAAGCTATCACTTAGACATCGCCATATCACCAAGACCTCATACCAATGATCATCACTTGTATCGCTATTCGGCAAGACCATAATTTTCAATGAGACATCATACTGAAGTCCCAAAGTCACATAGACGTGAGTATTCCATTTGGTGAGACTATCACAACTTGCCAAGACATCACACCAATGTTCACAAGTTTTTCAAAGTGTTCATTAGTCGAAAAGACTTACCACTATCGCCAAGAGGTTACACCAAGCCCTCAAGTCATACCAAGCACCAAATAGTCGCCAGGAGTCATACCGACAAAAGAATACCCCATTGCTAAGACAAGCATCCATCGCTAAGACTTCATACCAAATCCTTTATGTTATCCCGATGACTCCAAGTGTATAGCTTTCAGCGAGACATCTCCCTGTCGCCAAGAGTTCCTACTGAACCCTTATGTTACTCTAAAGACCATATACTATCGGCGAGAGAACCAACCATCGACAAGACTTCTTACTGAGGCTTCCATGTTACCCTGATGAACATCAGTGAGACAAACATATGTCACCAAGAGTTCATAGCGAAGCCTCCATGTTACTCTGATAACCCAGTCGCTATGAGTCTCCTTGACAGTTGCTAGACACCAACCTATCAGCCAACAATCTCCACTCAGTAGAGGGTTACGACGAACACCACAAGTCACAATGACAACACCAGTCGGCAAGACATCTCCATCGCCAGGACACATTCTGATAGGAGCAAGTCATACCGATTACCACATTGGCCAGATAGACCAAAGGTCACGCCGATATTGGCAAGACTTCCTATCATCGCCGAAACATCATTCTGATAGTCTAGGTTATTTCGAAGGTTCAGGTTATGTCGATCGCCAAGACAATCAGGAGGTCACAACGATAGTTCAAGATCAACAAGTAGATTGGCTAGACATCTCAACAGTCACAGCAACCATGCTTACTCAAAGGTTTCAGCCTGTGAGACTAAGGCATTTATTTCAACAATCTCCCACTTGATGAAGATCACACAGGCACCTCCAAAGCACTCAGAAAATAAGATCACACTAGCTCCACCAGTTTAGACCCTGTAATACTCAAGACACCTGACCAACAAGTTTCCATAGATAACAGTCCACCAGATAATCTGCAACAAAGACCATGCATCCAACTGCAACTCACTGTCCAATAAAGCAACCAAAATGCAATGGATCACAGCCTTCTAGGAAACCACATAGACCTCAAACATGCTCTCATGCTCCATCAAGAATTCTACACCAACATCCAAGATGTCCACCATTTAGGCAACAAACCCTGTCATCTTCCAACATGCCACCTGAGGAAGAAAGATACAAGCCAAGGTGAATAAGCATCACTCCAACGAACATAAGCAAAAGATCCCAGTGATATCATCAACAAGATACTGCTACCACTTCACTGTGCTCAGACGCTATACAAAAGCAATATCAACTTCAAAGCCTCAAACAGAACACAACTGTGAAGTCATTCTCCAAAAACAAGACAAAACACACCAGCTAGAACAACAATCAGACTGACTGCTCCCATCCAACTGATAAACCCACATGACTGAAAATAGCACCCATAGCTCTTGCTATTCCATCCAATCTTACATACCTTAAAGGTATCAACAGTAGTAAACTCATGCCGCTCCAAAACCAACTTATTAATAGCAAATACAAGCTCCAAGTGCCAACCAGTCGAAGAAGACAAAACATAATAGGAACTCCCACTGCTTGAGTAATCCAAAACTGAAAGATCAAATACATACCAAGTCTACCATTAACAACACATAGAAAATGTAACCATGTAGTACCAAGGAAATATCCACAATGATATGCACAACCTGCAACAAACCGCTACAAGAAACATTTTTCTCACCACAAGTCTTCACAGCTCTTCCAAGTTCTCCACACGCAACAAAAGGAAAAAGGATTAAGAACCTCCATGTAATCACCCATGAACATGAGTGAAAAACACGTGACCAAAAACAAGTGATCACTATAGCTCCGACCAAACCTCAAACCAATGTAATGTGAAACCAAACATCCAGGAGATAAACCAAGACCAAAGAGAGAAACTTTGCACATCATATTCCTGTAGAACATACACTTCTAACAGCCAGCTGTGTCAAGAATGATCTCTTTCTCATCCCAAAAGAAAATCCTTAACAGCATCCAACCGTTCAATCACCAAGATCAAACCAACTTTAAAAACATGTAATCAACATGGATGTAAGCCTCTCAAAGAAGATCAAGCTGCTTCATTCCCCATTTCAGGAAATCAGCCCATACATTATCTCCTACCAATTCTCATCAGTAAATAACATAACAAAAAAGCTCAAGGAGATAAAACAAGTTGTACATCTTCCACTATGAATCCTCTAGAACCATTAAACAACAATTCAAGATCCATATCATGAAAGTGAACATAAAACACATCTAAAAAATATAATGGGCCAAATACCTCTCAGATAAATTGTTGAGAAGACCAAGAGTGGGAACGAGAATACTCCTTCAAGATATACATGCCATCATGACTAATCCAGGAGAAATCTCCTCATAGGTCTCTTACTGAACTCACATTCAACCAAGGTGTAGGATTCTCGGACTTTCTGCTGAAAAATGTCATCAAGAGTAACCATCAACAACACTTCTCTCATAAGAGAAAAATAGCCTCACCTTATTCTTCGTGTATCCATGAGTACTAGCAACCAATCATCTCATGCTAAACTCCAACTGCATTACTGCACTATCACGAAGTATCAAGCAAATAATCAAAGCACCCAATACATAAAGAATTACTAGACCACTATCAAAGCTCCAATCATTTGAATCAAGAACTTATCATGACACCATGATCTACATATCCCCTTAGGAGATACCATGCTTCAAGTGACTTCACCATGGTCTCAAGTACAATGCACAATGACAAAACTCCAGTGCACAAACAAGAGTATACCATGACATAAAGCAAACAGACTCAAAACCAACATCACCTGTCAAGCACCACCAACACCTCAGCCAAAGACTCCAATTGTCCTCCATGGATCCAAGATGTTGTACATCTTCAAACAATGTCCATGCAAATGCGAAAGAACCCTTCTGCAGCAATAGGATCTAAAAGCTCCCCCTTGAAAACATCTGCAACACTAAAGAAGAGCATTCACCACCATGTGATGAACCCTCAAATACTTCTAATGCTCCCACTAAAACGTGACATTTGAGCTCTCCAATCATCGTCACTGTCAAAATCTTACATAGAGCAGTGTAACCAAGCTATCTATGACATCGTGATACACATGCTATAGATTCCCATAACCAACTATTCAGGTACTCAACAATATCCATCCTCTCATTTCAAAACAATCACACCAATGCACAAGTGACCACAGACAAGGCCAACTAACAAGTCTGCACCAGCAATGAATCAACCTTGTGGATAAAGACAGTCCACATCCAAGTTATCTCACTGTAGCCAATGGGTAGCTAATCCACCAACCACATAACTCGTAGATCACAAACATCGAACATGCAAAACCGTCATTGCATTAGAAACTGCAACACTGAGATATCAAAGAGAATAACCAACATAGACAACATGACTCAAACACCAGATCATGCCAAATCTGATTTTCCAATCATGTCCACAACGAGCACCATAATCAAAGAACTCACAAGCACCACCACAAGAATGTTGAGTGACAAATCACGTACCAACACTCCCATGCAAAGAAGAAAACACACCTCCTCAAACCATGCACAAAGCATGCATGTAGAACTGCAACTATCTCATCCAGCAACACCCCAAAAGCTAGGGTCTAGAAAATAGCTTAATAACAACTCCACATAACCACAAGTTTTGCTTAACCATGTAAAACCTGTAAAACCACAGAGCCATGCAAGTAAAAATCATCCTTAGAAGGAAAACAATAGTTCAGGAAAAATCCATGCCCCTTTCAAGCCAACTCTAAAACCACCAGTATGTACATGCATTTGAGAAGGAGAGAAAGGCTATTTCAGAAGCTTGCAAATCATCTAACGATTAACTCCATAGCCTTTGGGTATTCGAGGTTAATAGGAAATCATGCCTTCCAACACCAAGAAACACCACCTAGCATAGGCACTCTCTTCCATGGCTCAGAAACAAACTAGGCTTCTCCATATCATCAAGGATCCTCTCACACAGACACCCAAAATGAAAGCTTTACTGCTACACAGCCACAGAGAAAAGAAACCCACCTCATACACCAAGGTTATACCACTACCAACAAGGATACAAAAATCACAACAAAACAACATGATCAACTCCCTTTTCCATCTTCACCATCCTTCAGACTGCGTGCTATCTCTGAATATCACAAGACTTCCACTAACCAAAGGATCAATAAATCAGATGATTCCTCCAGATTTCCTCCAGCCTAACAAACTGAGAAATCTTCATAGGAGAAATACCCATAACCAAAAACCAAAAGGATGGCTCTGATACCACTTGTAAGGGAAAAATAGGGCATCTCAGAGAAACCTCCAAGAACAATAGTGTCTTCGGTAACTTTAATTTCGATTAGATTGCCTCAAAGACATGTACAACTATGTCCTAAAGCAAAAACAAACACAGTTCATTTCCCACATTAATCCTTCTAAGAGAAGCACATGTAAAATTCAACATCATGCAATAAAAGATTCTAGAAACAGAACCAACACAGATGAAAGATAAGGCAGAAAATCAAAACACACAGATTTACGTGGGGAAAACCCTTTCGGGTAAAAAACCCCACACTCCAAAGATCGAGCCATTGTATTATTCAGCAACAAAAGATTACAATACAATTCAGGCTCATTGCCTTTTTAGAGATTACATCTTGTTCATTCTAGATACAACCTGGTAGCAAAATCTTCCGTTTACATTTCCTGATGAATCTCTTGAACCAAACAATCTTCACACTATTGCAATACCCTCACACAATATACAATGCAAATCAACAAGAAAGAGATCAACCATGATCCATGATCAGGAGAGATTTCAGTAGCATAACCCTGCCTCTCTCTTCCTCTGCTTCGACCTCATGGCCTTGGCCTTTCAGCTAGCCATCCTACCCTCTTTGTAATGCTCTCCTACTTTATTTCTACTTTTTCAGAACATCCAACACATACATCTATCCATTCATTCTTCACTGCCTCTGTGAATCGGTTCATTTCCAACTGTCAGATCACAATAGCAAATGGTTCATATTATGCTCTCTCTGATAGGTCCAAGTCGTACCATGTAGGATAGTCTTTCACTCAGGAAAAGACGTTCACAATGTATTTGCATGTCGATGAGACACTAATCATGTCTCCCCGATGCCACAAAGCTAGATCGTCATTATCGCCAACAGTCTTCACTATCGGCAATATGTTACACCGAGTTCACAAGCTATCACTCAGACATGATCGTGTCACCAAGACCTCATACTAATGATCATCACTTGTATCGCTATTCGGAAAGACCATCATTTTCAATGAGACATCATACCAAAGTCCCAAAGTCTCATAGACGTGAGTATTCCATTCGGTGAGACTACCGCAACTCGCCAAGACATCACACCGATGTTCACAAGTTTTTCGAAGTGTTCATTAGTCAGCAAGACTTACTGCTATCGCCAAGAGGTTACACCGAGCCCTCAAGTCATACCGAGCACCAAATAGTCACTAGGAGTCATACCGAAAAAAGAATACCCCATCGCTAAGACAAACATCCATTGCTAAGACTTCATACCGAAGCCTTTATGTTATCCTGATGACTCCAAGTGTATAGTTGTCGACAAGACATCTCCCTGTTGCCAAGAGTTCCTACCGAACCCTTATGTTACTTTGAAGACCATATACTATCAGCGAGAGAACCATCCGTCGGCAAGACTTCTTATCGAGGCTTCCATGTTAGCCCGATGAACATCAGTGAGACAAACATATGTCGCCAAGAGTTCATAGCGAAGCCTCTGTGTTACTCTGATAACCCAGTCGCCATGAGTCTCCCCGACATCCGCTAGACACCAACCTGTTAGCCAGAGATCTCCACTCGGCAGAGGGTTACAGCGAACACCACAAGTCATAGCGACAACACTAGTCGACAAGACATCTCCATCGCCAAGACACATTTCGATAGGAGCAAGTCATACCGATTACCACATCGGCTAGATAGACCAAAGGTCACGCCGATATCGACAAGACTTCCTATCATCGTCGAAACATCATTCTGACAGTCCAGGTTACGCCAAAGGTTTAGGTTATGTCGATTGCCAAGACAATCAAGAGGTCACAGTGATAGTTTAGGATCAACAAGCAGATCGACCAAACATCTCAACAGTCACAACGACCATGCTTACTTAGAGGTTTCAACCTGTGAAATTGAGGCACATTATTCCAACATAGTGTACTAAAAAAATTCTTATGATTTATGAAGAACGCTAATAACTCTACTTAGTTGGCTTCTTTTTTCAAAATCATACAAATTGAACCCTAGCATCAATAGACTCTATATATCAAGCTACCACAATTCAAGTTTCAATGATGAATATTTATCATCCATGTTTTAAATGACATTCAAGTTTATGGCAGTTTTGTTGTTTATATGATGTTATGTGATATTCTAATCCTAATTCATGCTTGTAGGCTGCATATATATATTGTTTTTACATGATTTTTGTACCAACGAACCCAAAACAAACTGAACCCCCCTCCAAAATAATTTGGTCTAATTGGAAAACCAAACCCCCAAACCCAAACCCGAACCTCAAAACCTATTCCAACACTCTTCATTCTTCTTGCACAAACTTAATTGACCACCAAATTATGCTGCCTCTTGACTTTACCCACTTTTACTCCCTCAAACATCTCTTTTTCATTCAAAACCCCTATTTTCCCAACTAGGGCATCATGCCATAACATACTTTCCTTGTAGACCTTTTGAACACATCAAACTCCACAACCTCACCCTATTTCCAACCTATTCTAACTTATTTTCAATTACTCCTTATCCTACTTACATCAGGCCCATATCACTGAGACACGGCCTAAACAATAGGTGGAATGTCCTGTTTCAACATATTACACTCAAACCCTTAAGGGATTGATCCAGTTGAATGTAGCTCATACCAATTTTGCATGTTTGAGTGCAAAAGAGGACCATACCTAGCATAAACATGCCTATTCAGATGCATTGGAATAGTGGTCACATGAGTTCCAGAAGCAAAGTTGCACCACTTTGCAACTTTCCACTGCTTGCATTTGACAAATTTTCCATCAACTAAAAACTGGACACCACAAGAAAACCACTTTGAGATCACAAAAACTGAGAGAGGTTATTGTAGAGGGGTCCAACATGATCCCATAGGATTAGACAAGAAGTTTCTAAGCATCATGATATCCGAGTAACCTCATGCTGAAGTTTGCAGCCATTTTGCACTTTGGACCCTTAAGGGATCGATCCAATTGAACATAGCTCGAAACAATTCCGCATGTTTGGGTGCAAAAGAGGACCATTCCTAGTGTAAAAATACCTATTCAAATGCATTTGGACAATTCATTTGGTCACACGAGTTGCAGAATGAAAGTTGCAGCACTTTGCAACTTTCCACTACTTGTATTTGACACTTTTCCATCAACTAAAAACTAGACACCACAAGAAAACCACTCTGAGATAACAAAAATTGAGAGAGGTTATTGTAAAGGCCCAACAATATCCCATAGGATTAGACGAAAAGTTTCTAAGTGTCATGGTATCCGAGTAACAACATGCTGAAGTTTGCAACCATTTTGCACTTTGGACCCTTAAGGAATCGATCGGTTGAACATAGCTCAGAGTGATTCCGCATGTTTGGGTGCAAAAGAGGACCATTCCTAGTGTAAAAATACCTATTTAGATGTGTTGGAACAATTTGTTTGGTCACACGAGTTGTAGAATGAAGGTTGCACCACTTTGCAACTTTCCACTACTTGCATTTGACACTTTTTCCATCAACTAAAAATGGACACCACAGGAAAACCACTCTGAGATAACAAAAATTGAGAGAGGTTATTGTAGAGGGGCCCAACAAGATCTCATAGGATTAGATAAGAAGTTTCTAAGTATCACGGTATCCGAGTAACATCATGCTGAAGTTTGTAGCCATTTTGCACTTTGGACCCTTAAGAGATCGATCTAGTTGAACGTAGCTCAGAGTGATTCCGCATGTTTGGGTGTGAAAGAGGATTATTCCTAGTGTAAGCATACCTATTTGGATGCATTGGAACAGTTCATTTGGTCACACAAGTTGCAGAACGAAAGTTGCACCACTTTGCAACTTTCCACTACTTGCATTTGACACTTTTTCCATCAACTAAAAACTGGACACCATAGGAAAACCACCCTGAGATAACAAAAACCGAGAGAGGTTATTGTAGAGGGGCCCAACATGATCCCATATGATCATACGAGAAGTTTCTAAGTTTCACGGTATTCGAGTAAAAACATGTTGAAGTTTGCAACCATTTTGCACTTTGGACCCTTAAGGGATCGATCCAGTTGAACATAGCTCGAAGTGATTCTATGTGTTTGGGTGTGAAATAGGACTATGCCTAGTGTAAACATACCTGTTCGGACACATTGGAACCTCTACAAAGAGTTAAAACCTCTAAATAGGTGCAAATGAAATCTAATTCATCAATCTAAAACATACAATAGGTTTCAGATCATCTTAGTGTCTATGCAGGCTATACAACAACAAGAAAAGTGAGAAAAACCAGTAAATTTCTAGAAAATAAAGTTCTTTTTGATAAAAAATGGGTTATAAATCAACCAACAACCTCTCCTTTGAGGCATTGAAGGTTATTAAACATGTTTACCATAGGAACAATAAAAGCAGAGGCTTTGAAAGGAACTCCATGAAAACCAAGCTCTCTAAATGGTATATCAAACTCTAGTTCAAAATATTTTAGATGAGGCTACTCCCATAGCTCTCTTACTTGCTTGACAAATCCTTGAAACTCTATATTGATTTTATTTTTCCTGTCCCTCTCTTGTTTTTCTTCCTCAATTTCATCAGGATCATACATTGACCTTCTTGCCCCTCCTAAAGTTTGGACCACATCCATTACCTCCACATAAAACTAGACATCCTTGGTCTTCTTGGTTCCCACACCTTTATATGGTTATGCAAATGAAAATGAAGCAAAGTAATCATCTCTTCTCCATTGGTTGGAAGAATGCATGCTTAATGTTTTGATACATGATGTCAGCTCTCTCTTCTACTCTCATGGTTGAATACCAAAATCTAGTATGGTCGGCCTCCAGAGTTCCAATCATCTGTCTTCCTCTTCCACCAAATGATGGCCTGATCCACACGTCTACGAGCCTAATTGACTTTATTTTTGGAAGCTAAAGTTTCTCTTGAGTCACCAATGTAGCTCTCTCTACCTTTTCAGACTCTTTCATTGCTATAGATCGTCTCTGGGATTTAATCATTTGTACCACATGGTTGATGTGCTTTGAATCCTTGCATCTAAAGGAAATTTCCTCAACTTAAATACTGCTAGGGAATTTCAATGTTGCCATTGTAGTTGGTATTAAAGCCACCTGCAACATTGAAAATTATCCTTATATAAGAATTCCCTCCATCTTGTTGGCTTGTAACACTTTTGATGGTGGCCATCTTTAATAAATTTATCTGGATCATTAGTAATACTCTTCAAAATTGGCCACCAGTTGAAGTTCATTCTGCTTTCATAATACTTTATATCCATGGAGTTCATCCATTCCTTCATGCCATCCAGTGAAGATTGAGGAATGGTGTCAATGCAGAGTACATCTCACTTGAAGTCTTTGAAAATAATAGCCATATCAGATTACTTTTGGCAGGGTCATATTCTCTCAAGGTTAACAATCTCAATCTCACTAATAGTGATTACTAAGAAAGGCAATCCCACCAACTCTATCAAACAGTTTACCGTAGGAACAATAAAAGTAGAGGCTTTGAAAGGAACTCCATGAAAACCAAGCTCTCTAAATGGTATATCAAACTCTTAGACCTCATTCTTGCACATTTACAACCAAATTCAAATATTTTCCTTAAAAAGGATACAAATTCAAATATTGACAATTTTGTAGCAGAATGCATTTTTTTGCACAGTTGACCACCAAGACTCAAAAAATCACCCTAATACACCTTAAATGGTCTTGATTGACCTTATTCAGCATAAATAAACACAAAATACCTTAATCTAACCTATTGAACACCTATCAACTTTCAAAAAGTGAAATTTTGCAACTAGGAGACTAGGTGCTCCTACACCAAAATTACATTGTGTCCAAGCCTTCAAGGGGCTTTAAATCTATCCTAAAGTTACAAATGATTCTACATCTTTCTAATCATAAATCTGCATTTTCTGCAAGGGGACACCAATCAATGTTTATCGGGTTACTTACAGATACACAAAGTAAAATAAGATGATAGCATTGGCATCAAACAAATTAATGTGGATACAAGTATAAATTAATACGAACCATTGTGCATAGACTTAGAAATTAATCCAATGAACCATTTGGGTCTGCTCTACTCTTTATTGTGTCAAGTATTGCCTCATGGTCAGACTCACGGACATTCCATAAGGTCTTGTTCAAAGGTCTACCCCCATATTTTCTCAAATGAACATTGGATACGACGACAATGTTCGAGTAATGAAGAATATTACGATGCATGTCAAAGTCCTCAAACAACCAATGTTTAACACTCTTATGTGGGTACCTTCTAAGCCACGTTTCAGTATCAACAACTGACCCTGTAGGGTATTCAATGTTTTCTCCATCTATAACTGGGGCTTCCAATTTCTTTTTGGCCTCAACATGACACAACTAATAGTTTGTTCCCTCTTTGTTTTCTTCATCTGCAATAATTGCATAAACATGCCCTGTATTGATATGTGCAGCAAATCACTTGAAATTAGTCAACAGTAAGAATACAATACAAAGTAAGATAACATTATGGAATTTCAAAAACTAAGCAAGTAGATATATTACCTGGTTGAACTAGATCCGATACGTGGTCAAATTTGACCGATGATTCCATCTATGTTAGTTCCAATGCCATCGGAGGGTGATATGTATGAAGTGGGCTAAGATAACTTGTCAACCGACTCCCCTAACTATATCATTCCAGGCTTGCATTGTACATGAAGAACAAAAGCATGCCATCTTACGTGTATCGATACTCCATGAACCTGCATTTGAGCTAAGGAAAGAGTATAGCTCACTCGATCCTATTAGTGTACAACAATCCTCATATGGTGTAATGTTAGTATCATCCATCAACCAGAAAAATCTATGAACTAAAGATGTACCTTCATTACCTAGACCCATCAAAGAATTACACCACTTGACGATTGATCTTGCATCTGTCAACTTTACATCGCCTTTATACTTTAACTCTTCTAGTGCTAGTGCTCTTTTCATGCATTCTCAGGCACCATCATGCTCCCCCTTTCCATGCCCAACTTCACAAAAGTTACACATATTTTGAACACCTGTAGTGAGATGTATCCTGCACAACCAGTAGAACATGCACGCGTTCTTGAACTAGGTGTTGCATAGTTATCCGACCATATGATATGTTGACTGTATGCTATGCCCCTCTAAGCCAAATCACGGTAGAACATCTAGAAGCAACCTTGCAAAAACTCTGGAGAATGTGTGCAATCATCACTAATATAAAAGTGATACTCCTCAATACCTTCTTTTGTTCCTCGGTACTATCAGTTGCATGAATGAATGTTATGTGCACAAATATCGAAACCTGTGTGGAGTTGTAATATTGTGACTGCACCTCACACTATGATTGTAGAGTGTAGTTCTCTACAAAGTCAACCACTGATACTATGTTTCCAACTGGAAAGGTGTCGTTGCATAGCTTGAATTGTGTGTCCAACCATCAGGCTCTATGGGTATGCCTTGCATACTCATACACTAGATTCTCATGAAACATCGACATAAACTAATACACTGGAATCTTCTGAATAACCAAGTCACACCTTTTTGATTGAGACCCATCTTTTTTAGCATATGCCACTATTTTATACTTCATGAACTCTACTAGTTTTTGTCCCACCTCATCTGTGCTTTATATATGTTGACATACTGGCATTCGTTGCAAGCCACCACAATGCTCGCATGAACCATCCAAGCATGCTATCTTGTAGAATATTTGGCCATCCTCTATTTCACATAAATTTTTTGATAAGAACTCTCTTGAAGATTTTGGTGGGGCTTCTATTCCCTAATCCTACAAAACATCATTAGTATGCAAATCTAAATATATAGAACGATAAACATCATAATGGTTAGAGAATTCAATATGTAGTCTACAACAAGTAGTGCATGTGTGATTTATCTTGACATAAAAAGGTTTAAGCATTTCAAAAAATCTTTGAGAAATACTAATTTGAGGGTAAGCATTTTGAAATTTATGAAAAAAATGGGTTTGAGTCCTATCCAAAAAATGCTTTGTATGTGGCTCATAGTTCCAACTACCGATTCTCCTTCTTACAACAACCCTTTGATTTAGAGATGGCCTTGTATTATTCTTCCAATACTCTTCAATTAGTGTTCTCAATGCTTCAACAACTTTTTTTATCTTATGTGGCAGTCTCCCCGAGAATGCCCGTAATTCATTTGAATCAGTGCCCTTAATTCTTTGTCGCTTTTGAACGACTTTTGATAAAGTTTTTCTACTAATTCCCATTTGTTCACTTGTCTTTTCAATGGGACGAGATCTATTTGTTTGATAGCTTACCAAAGTCGATGTAATGACATGTTGGGTGACATTACTATCCTTTGAGCGTGAGGTCTTACCCACACTCTCATAAGCATCCATTAGATTCTTCACAATAGTGTTTTCACTTGATGCATTCGATGTTCTCAACCCAAGAGTCTTCATAATGTTTTTGTACTTTAAACCCTGCATCATTTGAACAAATAGTTGACATCTTGCGGTCTCATTTAGCCTTTCAAAGAAGATTTTCCAAATCTTATCAGCATATCTTCTACAAGTGTGTTCTAGAATCTTACCTTCCATGTGCTACAAAATATCCTCGTCAATATTAATCAAAAACTTTGGATTTCTATGCAAAATTCTAGGTGGTATTCTCCTAGGTACATACATCTCAACATTAGCAATTTCATCAATATTTAATTGAGGTGGGCTAGATTGCATACCTTCGATTGAGGGTGGAGTAGAAGACATACCTTGAGGTTTACGTGGGGATGATGGTGTACCTTCTTCATCAAATCCGAGTGATGATGTACTCTCAACTTGAGATGTGGTGGATGGTGTCCAACCATACTCACTTGTGCTAGATGGTGTCCCTCCATAGTCACTTGTGCTTAATGGTGTCCCTTTGTATTCACTTGCGGTAGAGGGTGTGTCTCCAACTATGGTATCTGCATCTATCCTAGCACGACTCTCACATTCATGCCCTTTTTTCTGCCAATTTCTTTTCTTTTTTTGACAGTTGAGGTTCCTCTTCAATTGGCTTGTTTTCGTCAATCGTTTCTAATTTCTTCTTTTCATGATATGTCACCACCCGTTCTCTCTCCTATTCTTTGAAGGTTTCATACTCTTCATCTATTCATTTCTTTGGCATGGTGGATAATTTTACCTGTAGCATGGTAATGAGATGAATATTAGTTCCTCAAAAATGTATCGATTAAAATAAATGAAATATATATGTAATTCAAGGCTTCATAGATAGACAACATAGGTGATGAGGTAGCTTTACTGATGAGGTAATTTACAAATAGAGATGAAAACCAAAATAGTTTAAATAGGTTAGAAAGAGTATTTTTGAGTCTTTTGAGTGTTTTTCATCTTCACTAAGGTCTAATAAGACCATTGGATAGGTTCTAAGTTGAGCTTTTGAGTTTTGAGTCAAAATGTGCAACAATGCAATTTTGCACTAAAAGTTGCTTTTGTAGCCTTTGAAGGAAAAAACATGAATTTGTCTATAAGTGTGCAAGATTTGGGGTCTTGAAAATTTAATAAGGCTGTTTCAAGGTTATTTGAATGGTTTTTGAGGTTATAGGTCTTTAGGATTGAAATTTGCTCCAAAATTGCAAAGTTGTCATGTTGTAAGTTGGTGTAATTTCACCATAATGATGTAATTTCACTAACCAACGGTTCCCTCATTTAAAAAATCAGTTGAGGGCCATTGGTGAGGGTGGGATAATGTTTAAAAATCCTCCCTTGGGTCGAGGTTGGGCTGTTGTTGGCATTTTTGAAGTTTTGAAGCATTTAATAAAGAGAAAACTCTATTTTCTAGATTTTGCAGCATTTTTTACTATTCTTTTGTTTGGTATAGACTGATACATAACCATACAACCTCCAAATATTCATGGTTTGATATAGAGAAGATATAGCTTAATTTTGGAGATTATTTGGCTTGATTTCATTAGGAATTAAGCAAGTTACATTAGTTTTAGTGAAAGTGGGTCTAAAACCCTACCAAAGAAGGGTTTGGTCACCAAAATGGGCATACTTCACATGTCCACCATGTGAAAAATCTAAAACTTGGTGGAATGTTATGTTTATGGCCCTTCTACATGCTACAATCTATTTCAGAGCAAAAGATGGAGGTTTGAAAAAGTTATCTGATGCCCTAGGTTAGTTTTCCCCTTGTAAATGTATGAAAATGGTCTTTAGAATGCACTTTTCATGGTTTTCTGAGTATTTGTGCAATACTAATGGATGGAAAGCATGGAACAGGTCTTGGGGAACTTTTTGGAGTCTTTTAAAGGCATTAGGGGTGTTGGGTGTGCCTTGACAAGTTGAAAGCTTGCTTCCTTGTACAGGGCTAGTTAAGCCTTGTTTATGGCTTGTAAATCAATCTTTTGATACATTTATTTTGGGTGTTTGATCTTGTGCTTTTGGGAACTTGTGGAGGATGATGTTAGGAGTATAAAACCATATTTCATTGTCTAGTTAATTCCTTTAATCAGTTTTTATTTTGACTATCCTATTGGTGAATGTTGCAAAGTTGCATGGGCTTGTGTAGGAGTGATGGAAGAATGGAAGCTTTTGGGTGCAAGGTCCATTTGTTTGGTCATGTTCTGTTGTGTGGGAGTGTTTACATCATCCCCAAGTCCTGTTGAGATGTCTGGTTGCGTGAGTCAAGTTGAGTGGTCAAGTTGCATTGTTGAGAGGAATAATGAAGTTGGTGTGTGCATATAGAGTATTTGAGAGAAGCTTTTGAGAAGGATGTTGCTTCCCCTGCCACTCTGCATCATTTTCAATAGTATTTAGGGGTCTAGGTAGTTGAATTTTTAAAATGTGCAAAAAGTGCTAAGTTGTGAAATTAACAAATAGTGAAGGGTTTGATGTAGACCTGGGAGGCTCAATCACAACCAATTTGACAACATGCCTTTAAGAGGCATCTAAAAAGATTAAAGAGGGAGACCAACAGTCACCTCTTTCAAATGTTAGTTTTGGAAGTTCATTTTTTTTTTTTTAGGAGGGAAACATTATAAAAGTCCATGAGAAACTTGAATGGAGGATGATCCTTGGATTGGGTGTCAAACCAATTGAGGAAATGTTGAGTTTTCTGTAATAAAATACCTCAATGAAAGCTTTGGAATCATACACAAAGGAAGTCAATTGTTAAATAACAAAATTCCTCAAAGAGATGTGGTTTAAAAATGTAATTAGAAAGTGTATAGAATTATGTAATTTAAAATGTCCACTGACAACCTAAGGTTGTAACATGACAAACAAATAATGATCAACATGGAATATGCAAAACAACAAAAATGAAAGCAAGCCATAATAGAATGAAATAAAATGTACAAAGACTTCACATACCTAAAAAAACAGAGTTTCAAATGGAGGAGTTCTACCCAATTATGTATCCTTTGCTTCTTCTTTCCTTAAACTCCTCAACAATTTGACTTTTTAAAAAGCTTGTTCCCTCGAAACTTTAATTGTATATCAGTTATCACTAGAATTCAAAATTGAATTGATATTATATGCTTTTGACATGAAAACTCTACTATTTCATGCAAAGGTGGTGGAAAGATCATGAAAAAGGTGGTGGAATCTAAAAATCATGCATGGACACTTCACTCAATCATCAAAAAGCTACTTTTTGTTGGAGCACACACAAAACTAGGAGAATATGCAGAATGTGGGCCGACATCATGGGTATATTGATTTTTTTTACTATTTTTAGTGCAAGATAAAACACACTTGTGTTATAACACTAGCACGTTATTTCTTGTTAGAACAACCATGTCTCTACTTCTTAAAAACGCACTCACGTTATCATAAAGTTAGTTTTTTTAATAGATTTATTTTGTCTTTCTCTCTATTCTCTACC